>NW_019379734.1:0-126220 GCF_000648655.2 Copidosoma floridanum
TAAAGGAAATTAAAAAAAGGAGAATAAATTTTAAAAAACAAGCCAAGGGGTACGAATGCGTCATGAGACCCGCGGTAAAAACAAAGTTCTTCAAACATGAGATTAGTGCCATAAAATAATTAAACATGAGACGAGTTTCGAAAAACAACGAAGTTCAACCATTGCAGGTACTAAACTATTTTTTTCTTTTTTTTTTTAAGTTTTTGTTTTACTAAACAACATAAATGTAGTACTGATTATCATGGAGTTTCGTTCTTCCTATGGATCTCGCGACCCCCTTGTGACCTGAGACATTGTGTTTCTTTATTTTATGATGTTTTTCGAGACACATGTTGTGTTTAACTACTCTTTGAAACTCATCTCATGTTTAAAGAACTTTGTTTTTACCGTGGTTCTTATGACCTATTTATACCCTCTGGTTTGTTTCTTTTAATCTTCTTCATTTTTAAAAAATTTTTTTTATTTACTTCTCTTTTTTTTTTTTATTTTTTTTTTCATTTCTTTTCTTTTCATTTCTTTTTTTTTCATTTCTCTTTTTACTTCGTTTTCTGCTTTTTTTTCATTTTGTATTTCATTACTTTTTTTGCTTTGATTCTTTTTCAAATATATTTAGTAATAACACAGTATAAAAATTAGTTATTGGAGCATGACTTTATTTACACAACTAACATAAAGGCCAATTTTTTGACGTAATGCTGACGTCGTCCTCAGGGCAACTAACAAAATAGATATAAACAATCATAAATAAATAATATCCAAAAAAAATCATAAATTACTAAGAAAAGTTAAATATAATTACCAATGTGAGTGTTAGGATAACACGTGGCAATGCAAACAGAGCAAAAAATTATTAGTACACAATGATCAATGTCAAGAAATTACATTTATTAAAAAGATTTTTGCTTTCACGAGGAACATAGTCAGAAACATTGAAATGCAAGGCCATAAACTAAATGTAAGAAAGTAGACGCATATGTGAAATATGTATAACAACGTACACTGTAAGTACTATAGTGAGGAAAAATCAAAGATGTTAAACTACCAATGAAATGTGTGTAAAATGTATAAAACTTATTAAACGTATGAAAACGTATAATACACGTGTAAAAAGACTTGATATTGTTTTCGCATAACTTTTCGCTTAATATCTTGTAAAAAATTTTTGTAACAGACATTCAGTTTGTTAGTATCAATCTGTCTATTAACATTATTATCATAAACAAAAATATGTATCATTTCAGAAAATTTGCGTTTAAATCTATTCTCCTTCCGGTCCCAAATTCTAACATTATTAAAATCAAATGTATGTTGAAATTGTATTAAATAAAAAGCAATGGCAGATTTATTTTCATGGTTTTTGACCATTCGTAAGTGTTCACTTATACAAATGCCAAGCAATCTCTTACTTTGACCAACATAGCAAATACCGCATTTACACAGAATCAAATAAACTATGCCCCCCGTTTGAAGTGTAGGAGTTTTATCTGTACCTAATCGTATAATATCAGTAAACTCACATGAATTGGAAAAAATTACTCTAATATTAAATTTAGAAAAAATCTGACGTAAAGAACTTTCTAATCACTGAAAATACGGAAATACAATAAAAGGTGTTCCAGAACAAGAATTGCGGTTCTCTAAGCGGTAACGGTCAAAATCAGGTCTTGAGTCCTGGGATTTGTTGAACAATCTATTGAAAAAGCTAATCCTCACTTCAATGTATTTTTCACCAAAATAACCTGGATAAGTATTCTCAGCAAGAACCCTCCTAACCTTCCAAATGTTTTTGGTCCTGACATGAATTGTGTGTAAGAACCTTATTATAAAAACAGAACATATTGAATACATTTTAAACCGTTTTAATAATTATAATCCGTATTTACAGTTAACAGTAGAGAGAGAGACAAATAATTTTATTCCATTTTTAGACATTTAAACTACACGTATTCTTGATTCTTCTTACTCGATTGATCTATATAAAAAACCATCTTCTTCTGGACAATGATTAAATTTTTTTTCGCATAATCCTGTTTGTCAGAAGAGAGCTATCGTTTATTTTTTGATTAACAAAAATTTTGAGTTAGCTGATCCTTGTTTCAGAACCAAAAACATTTGGGAGGTAAGGAGGGTTCTTGCTGAGAATGCTTATCCAGGTAATTTTATTGAAAAATACATCAAAGTGAGGATTAGCTTTCTCAATAGATTGTTCAACAAATCTAAGGACTCAACACCTAATTTTGACCGTTGCCGCTTAGAGAACCGCAATTCTTGTTCTGGAACACCTTTTATTGTGTTTCCGTTTTTTCAGTGCTTAGAAAGTTCTTTAGGTATGATTTTTTCTAAATTTGTTATTAGAGTAATTTTTTCTAATTCATGTAAATTTACCAATATTATACTATAAGGTTAAAATAAAATTTCTACACTTCAAAAGGGGGGCATAGTTTATTTAATTCTGTGTGAATGCGGTATTTGCTATGTTGGTCAAAGTAAGAGATTGCTTACAATTCGCATAAGTGAACACTTACGAATGGTCAAAAACCATGAAAATAAATCTGCCATTGCTTCTCATTCAATACAATTTGTACATGCATTTGATTTTAATAATGGTAGAATTTTGGACCGGAAGGAGAATAGATTTAACTAACAGATTAATACTAACAAACTGAATGTCTGTTACAAAAGTTTTTTACAAGATATTAAGCGAAAAGTTATGCGAAAACAATATCAAGTCTTTTTACATGTGTATTATACGTTTTCATACGTTTAATAAGTTTTATACATTTTACACACATTTCATTGGTAGTTTAACATCTTTGATTTTTCCTCACTATAGTACTTACAGTGTACGTTGTTATACATATTTCACATATGCGTCTACTTTCTTACATTTAGTTTATGGCCTTGCATTTCAATGTTTCTGACTATGTTCCTCGTGAAAGCAAAAATCTTTTTTATAAAATGTAATTTCTTGACATTGATCATTATGTACTAATAATTTTTTGCTCTGTTTGCATTGCCACGTGTTATTCTAACACTCACATTGGTAATTATATTTAACTTTTCTTAGTAATTTATGATTTGTTTTGGATATTATTTATTTATGATTGTTTATATCTATTTTGTTAGTTGCCCTAAGGACGACGTCAGCATGACGTCAAAAAATTGGCCTTTATGTTAGTTGTGTAAATAAAGTCATGCTCCAATAACCAATTTTTATACTGTGTTATTATTGATTTTTGACTGTGGAGCAAGTGTTTGGAAGCGTTCCTTTTTTTTAAATTTAGTTATCATTTAATTTTATTCACATTTTTTTTTATTTAATTTTTTTTATAAAATCAGAAAGAAATGGTTGAGTATCCATAAAAGCACGTACATAGGTATATCCACATGAAAACAATAATTGCCAGCGTTGCTACAAATTTGCGCTTCTCCTACCTGTCTAAGCTTTGCCCTTACCAATTGTGATGAAGGTTTTTAACTGAAAAGATTGACATTTATCTTAAATACAAAATTTATGAAAGAATAAAACTGTTTGTTTATAATTTTACTCATTTTTCCGTATAGTAAAATTCTTCGCCTCTTAAAAAACAGTTCTAAAACCTTTTACAAATGTGTCTATTAAAATAAAATTGTGCTGTTCAACTATTCGAAAAGTAATGCCACAGAGAGAGTTAATAAAACTTTCTTTAGAAACCTACACTTGGAATTCTAATAACTCTTAGAAAATTGGAAATCAATCTAATAGTGCTTTTCATTGCTCTGTATATATAAGATTATCGTCTGCCTGATTTAACGTGGCTTGCCTAAGATTGAAAAAAAAAATTAATTGTTACAATAAGTTTGAAATTCACAAAAAAAATTTTTAAACCAACCATCTCGCATTACCAACACTCGTTATATATTGACGTATAGTGGATAGTAAACTACTTTGTAAGGATTTTGAATAAATCATTAGACAGTACGCAATCACTGATTTGTAGCAATACTTAAAACATTTGCTGCGATACCTGCTACGATCATCGCTACAATACTAACTGTAGTACTCGTTATGATGTCCACTACTGCACTTGTTACTGTACCCTCTTGAGTACTAGAAATGACATTTACTGCAGCACTCGTCGCGATACTTACAAGAGCTCTCAATATAATATTCAATATACCAGACGTTACGATACTTTATATAGAAAGGGGGAGGGATAGTGCAACACAGGGCTCTCGATTTCAGCACCTCACCCAGCGGGAAATTAAAAAATTCATCTACGATGAGAAAAAGATTTTTAATCGGGTTTTGTAGTACTTTTTAATAATTCAATAGGGCATTCTTATTATTATTGACACTATACGATAATATAGTAAGCTTCCGTAATTCAAAGGTTAATTTAAGATAGACATGAAAAATTTAATGTGATAAATGGCATAAGTTACAAAAAAATAATTATCCAATTTTAATGATAAAGCTAAAGCTTGTAACGAAGTGGTTAATACTCAAACGCCGTTTACACTCAACTAAACTGCGCGAGGAAGAAAGGCCAGAGACAGAGCGAGAGGGGAAGGGAGCGCGATAATGCGTGCGAAAGAGAGAGAGAAAGGAGAGACAAGCGTCTTGATACGAGTATTAGCGAGGGACGCAAGGGAGCCAAGAGGCCATTGGGCCAGAAGGGATTAGGTATAGGTAGAGAAAACACGTGTGCGTCTCTGATCCGCTACATTTGTCAAGCCACGAGAGGACAACCTCGACATCGCCTCGCCCGCTTCTACAGCCACGTACCCTCGACAAGAAGGCTTACCGGCTAGATACCAGGTCGAGTATTCCTGCTGCGAGGCCAACTGCTAAGCGAGAATCGTAATAGCCGCGTAATCTCTGTGTCCGGTCGAATTATCGCAGGCCGTCGGCCCCGAGAGGAAAGCCTTCCTCGACCGCACGGGCTTTGCCGTCAACGCTATTGAGCGAAATACACACACACACACACACACACACACGTGTATGCTTTTGTACTAGTGCAGACAATATAGTTTCTATTCTTTGAATCGTTGAATGTTTGTTTTGCTTTGCGTGAGCCTTTCCTTGCACGAAGCCCTTCCGGCTACTCTTTCCTTACAGGTTTTATCCATGGCAATCTTGACGTCTAGAAGGGAGCTGTAAGCAGGGCATCGGCCTTATCCTGCCGCATCCGCGGGCTAGCGCGTAAACACCAACGTGCGAGCGTCCTGAGTTGAGCCAGAGCTGAGCTGGCCCCTCAGCAAGCAGACGTGAACGAGGAAAAGCGGACTCGTTGTCCACGTTGTAACGCGAGTGTGTCTCCGTGGGTGCCCGGGAAACACAGTCCCGGTCAGAGTATCCCTAGTATTAATTTGTGGCTATCAGGGCCATAAGTAAATACGGACACCCCGTTACAACTGACGCCCGACCTTGTGGTTTGCATGAGATGCTCGGCAGAGGCCTTACACTCCCTAGGTGATATTTATGTAAATCAGCGTTTTATTTTATCGTGTCAGTTACAACTTAATGCAGTTTAGTGAAGTGTGTCTGCGCTCCGGATTTTTCAAGGCTGCGTGTGTTTACATTTGTGCCTCGACTCGCGCGTGGTCAGAGAAAGAGTCGATAGGTCGCTAAGGGCACGAGAGCGTGTCACGTTGTTTTCAGTCAACGAGGACTTACATGTATTGTGAACATACATAATCCGTGTATAGTTCCTCGGCTTGGGCTTTTTGTGGCAATAGATTGTTTTTATTTTCTTATAGATTATATCTTGTGAAGTTATCTTGCATTACGTATGTCTTTCGATAAATACTTAGAATACTACATTGGATTTGTTGACAAAGCCCAAGTCAAGGCGTACAAGCTTGCTTTTCGGCTTCAAGCAACATTGCGCTTAGCCGAACGCCTTGTTGACCGTGCGCATAAAAGCGGAGACGAGTAGCTGTGCGTAGGCAGGTACACAAAAACATAGTTGTATTTATATGTTCCTGTACTACATACACTTTACACTAGTAGGGAGTTACAGTTGTCGCGCTTAAGTTTAGATTAAAAATTTTTTTTTGATGAAGTAATTTCTCTTAAATTTCTTTTTTTCTGAAATCTTTTGTTTTTTTTTTACGACAAGCTGTAAAGCTTAAAAGAGCTCTCAATTACGTTAAACTAACATTTGAGCGTAGAGTCAGCCCTAATTGTAGCTCCCCGATTCTTTTCTCTTCTCAGAGTGAGTTACACTCAGCTACACGTCCAATTTTTTCATATATTTGTTGCGCCGCCGTTGTACAGGAAGATGAGCGAACTCGGGCCACAGGCCGAAGAGATCATAGAAAATTATTGCCTAGATGTCGCAGGTCGACCAACCTGCGAAGGAATAATGAAGAATTTAGAACTGCGTTCGGACGGATCGAGGATTGATAAAGCTGCCAGACTTGCACGCTGGTTGTCCGGAGAATATATTCCCCAAGATTTTACTAGGGAAATCAATCCAGTCGAAGACAGGACTAGACGCTGTGCCACTCGCTCTTCATTCATTGAGACTGCAGTGAATGAAGAGCTCAAAATGCCTCAGGAAAGCGAGGGAGAGAATGGCGAAGATGTCCACCCGCTGCAACTTTTAGACGAAAAAGCAGTGCAGCAAAATCTACACCACACCTGCTTAATAGGAGAGAATCACTCCGAGGAGTCTGAAAGAGACAACGACGAGGAATCGGCCGACGTCTACGACAAAACAAGAAAACAAGGGAAGACACCAGCTGTGCGAACTCTAGGCCATCCCCTAAAAGATACGCCCTACGCAAGTTCAGTAGAAGAAGAAAATGAAGAAGTCTTTAAACTCACGACCAGCAATTTGCCAACGAAGTTCTACAGATGAGGAAGCAAATTGATAATTTGCATCTTAACTGGGAACACCAAGAAAGAGAGTTGAAAAGATACAAAGAGTTGCAGAGTAGCACTAGGCCCGATAGAAATTCGTCGATATTAGGTGCAAATCAAGCGTGCCTCACAAATTGCGAAAGCAATAAAGTATAGTTGCAGGACACCTTTACACAGCACTATTTTAATAGCCAGGGTTTTGGTCATCAAACAGCAGACTAAGGCAAGCAGAAGCCTTCTGGCCGCTCCACTCCATTGGCATCGGACTTCTGTCCAGCCTGGGGGGGGGGAGGGAGGAAACTACAAGTAGTGCTCAAGCGGCCGGCAGCTTCAACATCAAAGAACAAATTCGCGATCTGGGCCAAGTAGTGCGTAAGTGGGATCTCAAGTTCACAGGGGAAGGCAAAGAGAGCTTTGACGGCTTTTACACAAAAGTACAGGAATGCCGGGAGTTCGTCAACCTTTCGGACGACGAAATGCTTCGAGCGGTGCCCGCGCTCCTAAGCCACAATGCACTCCTCTGGTTTCGCAACGAGAAATTGAGATGGAGAACCTGGGCAGAATTCGTGACCGCAGCAAGGAAATGGTTCGACATCGGCAAGGGTTTGCAGCACAAGCTGAAGCAGGACACGCTAATGCGGCGACAAAACGACGGCGAGCCAGTACGGGGCTATCTAACGCAACTTACGGCGATGTTGCGTCGATTAGACCCACCGATGGATGCAGAAGCAGAAGTCGATCTGCTTATTGCCAATATGAGGCCGGAACTGCAGCTGTGTATTAAACGGCATGAGGTGCGCGACTTGTGGGACCTGCAAACTCAAGCCGTGGAGGCCGAACGGCTGCTACAGGTCAAAGAAACCTTTCAGGAACCTTCAGCGCCAGAGTATTTTGCGCTACCAGAGTTAGCCTCTCCAAGAATAGTAGCAGTGTCAAAGAAACCCAAGCCATCCCCAAAAATCGACGCCGTAGATGCGAAGGAAACGGCCGACAACCCGACAATCTTGAGCCTGCTACAGAAATTGGTTATCGAACAAGAAGCCAACAGATGCACCAATGAAAAATTGCTGCAACAACTCTTTTGGGCAAAACAGGAAAGAAATGACTCCGGCCAGAACGGTGACAACCGAGAGAACGAAGAGGTAGAACAGCGGAAGACAACGCAACTAAGAAAAGAAGAGGACACGAACAGTAAAAAGCCAAGGCGCCAAGGGCGTGGCGTGGCGTCAGCGGAACGCACGCCAGGGAAGCCACGGTGCTTCGGCTGTAACTCTACAGAGCATCGCTTCCTGGACTGCCCCTGCAATCCGGGAAACGCCCACCCGGGAGAGTAAGCGAGGGAATTACGCTTCCTTGGGATTTACAACCCTCGTTTGCGAGCATATCTAGTGCCCCTCAGCCCCCCCTCCTGAAGTGCACCAGGAGGAGGTCCCAGAGCGAGATTGGGAAGAGAAGGGCCGGTGCTAGCTTCCACTTACGTTACAGGGGTAAAAATTTCAAGCCCTTGTAGACAGCGGTGCGAAGCAAACGGTGATGAGCAAGATAGGCTTGCAACTAGCCAGCGCATGCGGCCGGGTCCTGAGCCCCCATTACGGACACGGAGCTGACCTAGCGGGTATCAGTGTAGCCCGATGTGCAGACTATGTAGTCCTCCCGATAGAGTTCGCAGGACAAACGAAGGAGATCGAAGTTGCGATCCTGCCCGACATGAAGGACGATTGCTACCTAGGCATGAACTTCATGAGAGCTTTTCGGGTAGTCTTCGATGCATATGCAGGCCAAATTTTGCGAGAGAGCGAGAGATTTGACCTTGAGATCGCGGCAGTTGAATCAGGGAATAAAATTTAACTGGCTTTAATCGGCCTTGCTGACGTGACGCCCTTGGAAAAGGAGCAAGTCCACCGGCTAGTCGACAGCCTCACAAGCGATGAAGCACCTCTTGGCTGTACTTCGTGGATCGAGCACGATATTGGGCTGACCACGAAAAAGCCGATTAAACAACGTTATTATCCAGTGTTAGAGAAATTGCAAAAGGAGATGCACGAGCAAGTGGATAAAATGATTAAGAACAAAGTGATAGAGCCGTCGGACAGTAGCTGGTCGAGCCCTGTCGTGATGATAAAAAAGTCAAATGGCGATTATCGCTTCTGTGTCGATTACAGCAAAGTAAATGCTGTGTCAGAATCAGATGCGTATCCTTTGCCATACATGGAGACAATTCTGCGCGAGCTTCGCAAAGCTCGATTCATCTCTACACTGGATTTGAGCAGCGCGTATCACCAAATACCGCTGTCCAAGCGCGCCCGCAAGATCACCGCGTTTACCGTACCGGGAAAGGGCTTATTTCAGTTTTGCAGAGTGCCATATGGCCTGAGTTCAGCCCCGGCCACGTTCCAGCGGCTGATCGACAAGGTGATTGGTCCTGAACTCGAGCCCTTCGCCTACGCTTATCTTGACGACATTATTATTGTCACCGAGACTTTCGAGGAACATTTGAAGTGGCTCGAACACGTACTTAAGAGGATAAAAGCCGCGGGACTTACAATCAATAAAAAGAAGAGTGAGTTCTGTCGTGAGGAGGTTCGCTACCTTGGAATCCTTATAAACCGTGAAGGCCTTCGCCCTGATCCAACGAAGATTGAGCCGATTCTAACTTATCCGGCGCCCCGGAATCTAAAGCAGTTACGTCGCTTTTTAGGCATGGCTTCCTGGTACCGAAAGTTTCTGCCTGATTATGCTTCTGTCACTGATCCCATGACTCAACTACGCAGGAAAGACTGTAAGTTTGAGTGGACCAAGGTGCAACAGAATGCTTTTGAGCATGCGAAGGCTCTTATAGCCTCGGCACCTACGCTACAAAGGACCCTCGTCGACGCGCCGTTCACTATTCAAACAGACGCCAGTGATGTTGGACTTGGCGCCGTGATCACGCAAGAGGTTGACGAGCAGGAGCGAGTGCTTGAGTATGCTAGCCGCAATTTAACGCCAGCGGAAAAGAATTATAGCGTGACAGAGAAGGAATGTCTCGCTGTGCTCTGGGCTATACACAAGTTCTGCCCGTATGTAGAAGGAAGTCACTTCAAGGTCATCACGGACCACAGTAGCCTACGGTGGCTGCGCAATATGCATAACCCGACCGGACGACTTTCGCGCTGGGCACTGGAGTTGCAGAATTATGACTTCGGAATAGAGCATCGAAAAGGCGTATTAAATTACGTACCAGATGCGCTCTCACGCCTGTACGAAGAAGAGAAGGAGCTTCCTATTGGAGCGATGACTCTTACGGATATCACGCAAGACACCTGGTATAACGCCTGGTTGAAGAAAGTCAGTCACTCGCCCACCGATTTTCCGCGCTGGAAAATCGTTGGTGGACAACTCTATGTGTACCGCCCTGACCCCAAAATTGACGATACACTGGGTGACTCGGACGCGTGGAAGCTTGTCGTACCCGAGGAGGGGAGAAATAAAGTGCTGAAGGCGTGCCACGACGAGCCGTTTGCAGGCCATCTTGGTCGAGATAAGACCTTCACACGCCTGGCCCGACACTACTACTGGCCTAAATATTATCAAAGCACAGCCAAGCACGTGAAGAAGTGTCGGGTCTGCCAGCAGCTTAAAGTAGAACAAAAGCTGCCAGCGGGTCTGATGGGCCGGCGCGTGATTCCCGGCCCGTGGCAGGTCGTCGCGGCCGACATCATGGGTCCTTTACCACGCAGCCCGCACGGATACGAGTATATTTTGATTTTTAAAGATCTATTCACTAGGTGGATTGAGTGTGTACCTCTGCGAAAAGCCAATGCGAAGGCTGTACTAAGTGCCTTCGAAGAGAGAATTATTTGGCGATTCGGTGCGCCACTGGAGCTCCTCACCGATAATGGAACGGAGTTTAAAAACCGCCTAATCGATGACTATTAGCGAGAACGCAATATTACACACTGTTACTCGCCCGCATACCATCCACAGGCAAACCCAGTGGAACGAGTCAATAGGGTCTTCAAAACAATGATCAAGTCTTTCATCGAAAAAGACCAACGTACCTGGATTAGAAAGCTTGCCGAGCTCGTGTTTGCTTACAATACAAGAAAAAACCAATCTACAGGCTCGAGCCCGGCCATGCTTAACCATGGCCTCGAGCCACTGGCTCCAAACGCTCGGAAGCGGCAAGCGGACCACACAGCAATAAACTCTTTTGGTCAGCAAGCCATCGAGGAATGGAAGGATCGAATGACTCGTCTGCCACTCCTGCACGAAGAAGCCTACGATGCTGCGAGGCAAGCCCAAGAGCAACAGGCCAAGTACTATAATGTGCGCCGGCGTGACGTACAATTCCAGGCCGGTGATAAAGTCTGGAAGGAGAATCGAGTTCTATCCTCGGCCAGTAAGAACTTTACGCCAAAACTGGCACCAAAATTCGTTGGCCCATACACCATCCTTAAGAATACCGGCTCCAACTCATACGAGCTAATGAACGCTGAAGGCGTGAAAGAAGGCCCTGTTCATGTGCAACAACTGAAGGCCTACTCGACAAGTGAAGACACTTCAGAGAGCGAAGAAGACGAAAAATCTGCAGAGTTATCCCTACTGCCGTTGGAGAACGAAGAACCGGCGAAGCGCGACCCGCCGGAAGCGAGCGTAACTGCGGGAGATATGTGCGATGAAGAGTTTGTAAATAGTAGTCAGGGCCACCGGCGAAAAAGGCCCCTCGCAACCCCGAAGACCAATGCCCCGCCGTCGAATAACCTTGTAAATCCTAGCGAGGCTGCGGGACCCGTCAAGCGGAGACGTGGGCGCCCGCCTAAAAACCCGGGTGTACAGGCCAACGAGTCGACAAAACCTGAGAAAAAGGTAGGCCAACCGCTGCGGGTCGACGCGTCAGGAAAACGCAAGAGGGGGCGCCCGAAAAAAGCCGCTGCGTCGGCTTACTGGTGGCGCGCTCCAATCCTTTTTATTATTATTCTTATTTATTCCTACACCGTTCATGCGTCATTTCATACATTTCATTAATGACTCGCATAACTGATCTCATCATTTGCCTCATCTGTTTTTCACTACCACCTTTCAGTAATGGACCAAGCCCCTGAGAATGAGATAGAAGAACGGCTGAGGGGTACGCACTTGGACGAACAAGAGAAGCTCGCAGAGATGACGGTAGCCTCCAGTTACGTCCCCATTGAGCCGCTGGTCGTAGACTGACTAACAGAAGCAGATGACCTCACGGCCTGCCTCACCCGCCTAGGGCCATCCTGGCCGGACTACCCGCTATCCGACGCAGAGGACGCTGACCAGCCACCTACACACGCAAGGACTGACGAGGTGGGATCCCTCGCCTACGTGGACGAGCTGGGCATCTCATGGGCTGAAGCTCCCGTCATGGACCAGTCAAACAAGTGGTATGAAACCATAGGAGAGACGGTCAATACCGAGGATGCCGCAACCACGGAGAAACCCGATGATGCAGCAAGTGAATGCCAGGCCGCTGAACCCATGGTGCTCACCCCTACGGAAGACAGCTTACCCGCCCGCGGGAATGAGGAGGCCACTCCGGCCAGAGATGATACGCCAGCCACCAAGTCCGTGGAGGCCGCCCCGGCAGTAAGCGCGGTCTCAACCTCCGAGGTCGCTGAGGCTACCCAAGCCGAAAGTGAAGCGCCGGCCGGTGAGGCCATGGAAGAAACTCTGGCAGAGATCGGTGCGCCGGCCACTCACACAGCAGCCGCGCCAACCGAAAACATTGCGTCGGCAACTGAGGCCCTAGACGCCAGCCCAGCAGAGGCAAGGATACCCGTCATCGACCCCATGGAGGTCGTCGCTTCAGAAGCTGGCATACCCGCCTTCGAAGTCACGGAGGTCATTCCGGCCGAAGACGCTGCCTACACTGAGCAACCAGGTGACGCTAGAAGCGAGGATCAAGCCACACAGGCTACCCCTGCCGAGAATAACGCACCCTGCTCAGAGGCAGCATTGGCAACTCAGGAGCTACATGCACCGGCCCCTACGCCTCATGATTTGGCGTGGAAGAGAAGCGTGGCTTAGATAAGCCGTCTAAAGGAGAGTGCCGCTTACGCTCTCGGAGAAACCAGGGCAAAGGTTACGGAGTTCCTGAGTGCGACGCATCGACATCTCCTGAAGTACGGAGCACACGAAGACTCCAACGCTCATGAAATTTCAGCCCGACACATAAGAGCAGCCTTTGAGGGCTTCGAGGATGCGCTGGCCTACTCCAAGGCACGCCAACACCGCCTGGAGGAGGAGCTGAGGGAAAGTCACTGCGCACCCTCAGAGGAGCCTACGACCACTGACACCTGCCGCCGGCTCCGGTACCCGAGCACCGTTGCTAGCGACTCAACGGCCCTGTGGCCAGAGTATACCAGCACAGGGCGAATTGGCTTCTGTCACAGCTGTGGATTTTTTTTAGTGAAGCATACTGACCGCTGCCCACGCCGAAAGGATCACAACATGTGGGAGCGTTACCCAGATGGCACTTGGCACCGCAAAAATCAATAAACCTCAGAGATCAAGAGGTCTTTCTGACCACAGGCACCTCACACCGAACATCTTTTTCTTCTTCCGTATAATCATTTAATTTTTCTTTTTTTTTTTTTTTTTATTCGTAAGAAATTTCTTTCCAAAACTTAATTTTGCATGTCCATTAAAAACAATTATTTTATTAATTGTTATGAATAAGATACCAACCATAGCATGAAAGTGACTTTTTTAAAATAATTAGAGTTTCTTCCCTATCATACTAAGCCATCAAAGCTCTAAGCCACCAAACCACGAAGCCATCAAAGCTCTAAGTAGCTCTAGTATTTTCATCTTAAATAAATTAAATTGTCAATTAATAAACAAGCACCTTTAAAGGAATATTTGAGGTGCGGCCAATGCTTGTCGTTCTAAATTTATTATGATGTTAATAAATTAACAATCGTTAATAACAAACTGGTCCAGTAGATTCAAGTCCTTTCACCGTAAATAAACAAAACTTTCACTTAAAATAAAAAAACACCCTGATTATAATAATCCAGTACGCTTAAGTATTTTAAATTCAATTAATTTAATTTAAGTTATTTAATCTTCCTTGTTTTGATTTATTGTAATGTTAGTTAATTAACAAGTGCTCATAACATAAATGATTATCAGTACAACCTTGTCTTTCTATATCTTAAATTAATAGCAATTAATAATGAAGCACCTTGAACGAGACTATCTAATGCGCTCTTGTCTTCTCCATTATAATTTAGTATGGTCTTTGTTAATAAACAAGTGCTTGTAACCAAATGACCTAGTTTGCTCTATTCTTTTCATTTAAAATAAATTTAATGTTAATTATATTAATCAAACTCATTAACAGAATAATCACGTGCGCTGGAGTCTAATTTNAGAGAGCTGTAAGCCGGGCATCGGCCTTATTCTGCCGCCTCCGTGGGCTCGCGCGTAAACACCAACGTGCGAGCGTCCTGAGTTGAGCCAGAGCTGAGCTGGCCCCTCAGCAAGCAGACGTGAACGAGGAAAAGCAGACTCGTTGTCCGCGTTGTAACGCGAGTGTGTCTCCGTGGGTGCCCGGGAAACACATTCCCGGTCAGAGTATCCCTAGTATTCATTTGTGGCTATTAGGGCCATAAGTGAATACGGACAGCCCGTTACAAGCTTAAAACGGAGTATGCACTATATATATATATCAGCACATGGCTTTTTTTCATCATCAAAGTTGGCAGCATCTACAGCAGCTAATTCAAAGTGGGATTTTCTGATTGATTTATTAATTTTGTACGATCAATTTATTAGCACTTCATGTGTTCCTGCTGATATAGTTATCTTTGCAATGGGGATATCACATTATTCAAGCTGGACGTCGATTAAACTTTCAATTCAGATAAGTACAGAAATTTTTCTGTAAGCTTTAACTCAGGGCTCTAGGTGTTTATAAATATATTATTAAATTTTAAATATCACTGTAAATAATCAATTTGTTTTCGTATGTTTAAGATCAGTTTGTATAAATATCCAACTCCAAGGAGTTTCATAAATTTTTATTACCTGAATTATGATTAGAAATTTGCATATCATTAAGGACTTTTGTACTTGTATACTTTGTTAGAATATTATTTTTCAGATTTTATGTCGATTCACAATCAGTGAATTTAATGTGGCTCACTAAAAGCATAGTTTCGTTGGGAAATCAGTCTCATTGTAAATGATGCACTCTTGAGTGCGTTGGAGTCATTTCAGTTCAGGTGGTACATACTCCTGAAGAAGTAATTTGAAGATGAACTCCAGTTTTAACGAGCATCAGAAGTAAAAAGGAAAAGATGTATATGGTATTTTTACATAATATTTTGTAAAAATACTTGCTTTCCAACGATGTAGAAATTATGTTATGACAAGTTGAATTATGAAGTTGAGTGACAAGAAGGTCAGTACTAATTATATATTTCTCGTATTTACCTTGACATTAGACCATTGGTTTTCTAATTTTTCCCCTCACTTATTTCAAGGTATTATACAAAAGGTAATAGTAGGTTAGTTTTCAATAACATACTATTTATGACCTTTTTTATAAACACGTCTATCTATTTAACTATTTCTAACTGTACTTATTTTCAGAGCTTGGATCCTTTGTTGGCTGCCGAGTGAAAAACTGTATTATACTTAAAGTACTTCATCGATGGATACTTTTAGTTTAGAAATTCTAAAACTACGGACTGCAGACATCAGTTTCATCGAACTTTCGTTTTACTTATTTCCACCTCCCGACAGCAAGTCATCACCAAAAACAAACAACCAAAATGTGTCTCTTGTCACTTCAATTCGACTTGGCTTTTTTTCTTCTATGATAAGTCACTGTTTGGTACATATCAATACAATGGTTACTTTATGGTCAGTATTTTTTCTTCGAAATTGTTATATTACCATCACATTTATAATGATTGTTTTTTTTCTTCTTTGTCATCCAACACATTACTAAGACATAAAGCATGCTCTGAATAAATAATTTTTTACGACAATTAGGAAAAATAGCCATCATGTTTTCTGAAATACAAAAAATTGAGTTTGGCGGTGAAACTTCTTTCTTATTTGAATTATATTAATTTAAGTTAGTCAAATTTATTCTCTCTTGTCCATGATGTACCATATTTCAAGCTCAAAAGTAGAAAGACTGACAAAATTTCTACACACCAACGTGTATTATTAAGGAAACGAATTTATGTGGAGGTGTGCAGAAGGATTTTTGTGTCCTAAAATTTTTGTTACATATGGTTACTTTGGAATATTTTACGCCACAAATACGAAATATTACAAAATATTTTACAACGGTATGTATTGACGAAAAAAAAAGATGAGTATATACATAAGTTATAACACAATAATAAAGTAAGTCTGTAATTATATGACGGTTGAATGAAAAAGACTCCTTAAACATATTTATGAGGAAGCTTTGTGCCAATAATATGATAGTGGTTCCTTCCGTTTCCATGGATGGTCCATTAGCCTCCCTCCTAGGGTTACAATAGCGTTATGGTTTGAATGGTAAGAATAAATTCAATTGCAAGTCATAAAAATACTTTTAGAGTAATGTTTTTAGAGTAAAAATATCGTTTAGAGTAATGACTGTCAGTGCTACAATTTTTTGTTATGTGAGACCATTTTCCAAATCAACTGCTTAATTTCTGTTCCTTTATTAGCTATTTCTTGTTCGCCAAACCAGTTTTGAAGACAGGGTATGTCTTCATAATTAATGATGGGGTTCTACAAATAACATGGGCTCATTGGGTTTTAGTTTGATCTAATGTATTGTAATGTCACTAAAAAGTTATAATTTTATTTACTGTGAAAAAAGACTTGACAAACTGCAATAAAAATATCCTACAATATGTGCTGTTACTTTGTTGCGGAATATCAACGTGTTTCGTTGGCATATTTCCTGAGTTAAATAATTCTGATAACCCATACATTTCTTGATATTTATTGTTCAAAAATCTTAAACTGCTCTCGCTGATGGACTTCAACTCATATCCCATTATAGAATTGAAGATTAAAATGCAAGGGCTGCAACAAACACATTTCCAACAATGATGTAATACTGTTACATCATACTTTGACTATACAGTAGAATCAGTTTAATATTATGGAGCAACCTTCAAAGACATTAACGATTTGACTGCAGATCTTCTGTTTTTAATTTTTTAAATGAAATTTACAAGAGACACATATTTCAGTATTTCATTTGAAAAACTTTTCGGCTATAAAAATTTTTCAAACCTAACACTTAATCAATTTTTGAACAGTCCACACATTTAACTACAATTAAAACCTCTGTCATTGACTCAAATATGCATCAAATCAATTTTTTTCTCAAATTGAAGAACATTTCAGAGTTTTTAAATTCTTTAAGATGAGAAAGCCATCTCTTACACAAAAATTAAAAACAAATATATTTTAACAGTATTAAATCCTTCGAAAACGTAGTTTTTTTTTTTTTTTCAAAAATGTATTTAAAAATTTGGAGACGAATCTAAGTATATTCCAAATTATACTGCTACTTCTACAGACGTCTTAAAAAAAAATTTTTATGTAGGAAAACCATTCTTAAATAGTCTCTGTACAAAATTACATATTTTTTACATTCTGGAGAAATACTATCGCAACTCTTTTAACGTCGAACCTGATAACTTGTACTTGACCATTTGTAGTACCTATACATCTTAATTCATAAAAAATATATATATAAGAGATCAAAAATAATGAAAATTCTAAATTTTTAAAGTATTTCACCTCTTTCCTTTGGTACTGTGTGCCTTAAAGGATGTAATAAGTAGATTTTGGTAGATTCTGGTTAAAAAAAATGTTTAAAAATTAATAAAATTTGCTTCGATTCAGAAAAAATAAATTTTAGTTGAATGACCAAGGATATTTTCATCGTTTCATAGTCAGAAATCTTAACAGTTTATTAAACGTTAATTTTTATGTGTTTTAAAAAAGCCTAATAATGTCTTCAAGCGAAAACCCTTCAGTACGTATTAATATTCTTTAAAAAAAAAAAAAATTAAGACCGTATTAATATTCCTTAAAAAAAAAATTGAGTCCGTTCGAATTTTCTTTGGTAAATTTCGTCGCACCTCACTGCATTGTGTCATTTATATTTCACGCATGTTCTTATATTTACCATTGTCTGCGGAACAGAAAAAAGCAAGTATGATTTTATCTCTTCACTAGTAACGCAACTCAATGAATGCTGGATGAAGAATTATAATTGTTGTAAATTACAATGTTTATGATTATTTTAGTTTTTCGTGAAGGTTTAGTTAAATTTATATACTATTATACTATTTCAGTATAAATGGAATCGGAAATTACACATTTGATAATTGTTATAGCTTCTTATCTCGTCCAAACGCTTCTTTTTTATTGTAACTGGTTCATTATCGGCAACTAAAACTTGCAGAGGAAAACAGACCACGACCAAAAAACAATGTAGACTGAAATTATATATTGTCTGTTAGCATATACTTGATAAAATATAATAGTAATGAAACATTGACAATAGTACAATATGTCACTAAGACACAAAGCATAAACTTAAGTGCCCGAAGGGTACGGTTGTTGTACATTTGTGCTCGAGTCATGTACATTGCGTTTCTTTTTCAGGGTGCAAAATTACTTTCTGCACCCATGGACACATGCTTCGCCCAATAAGTCATTTTTTGCCCGTGTGCAGAAAAGTATTTTGCACCCTCTAAGATCGTGGACACAAAGTGATTAGAAAGGTTTCATGCGGCAGTTGCACTTTGGACCCATACAAAAAAAAAAATATATTACACAGTGAGCAACGTGAAAAATATCGCAGATTTTACGTGAATAAATTACTGAGATGATGTCAAGGGTGGTCAATAAGCATTCTAAGACATTTCTTCACCTCCGAATGTGTTACGTATACGATTTTTCGTCCCTCAGGCGAAGTGCTTTGTGCCCTAGGGCACATTTTTCACTATCTAATTACTTTCTATCCACGCGCGAAAAGAAGCATCTAGGCCCTGCTGAGCCAAAAGTTTATTCCCACCCTAGGGTAGAAAATAATCGGTGGGCAGAAAGTGCGTCATGGGCGCAAAGTTGCACTTTCCACTCTTGAAACAAAAAATGTTGTTCTTACCTCACAAACATACAACAACTGCGTCCTATGGGCCCGCAAATTGTAGTTCTTGCCTTAGGTGAGAAATCTACTGTAACGTGTCCTGGTGTCTATGAAGTCAATATTTCCCTTCATGCAGCAGACGCAATTGTTCACTTTCCGAGCACCAGGCACGTGAAAAATGCAATTCGTTCTAAAACATTGGTTGTCACGGGAGCAGGGCCTCTGCATTTGTTCTGTCATTGGCTTAGACAGGTCATGTTCTTAGTTATACCGTGTTTTAATGAAGTAAATTGCATTCAATTTTAGTAATGATAAAAATAAAATGGGCTTACGATAAAAAATTAACTATAGAGGTACAGTGTAATTTGTTTGTCTTCTGATTTCAAACAATTAAAGTAACGATCTGTTTTTAATTAATATTAATATGAAAAAAAATGAAATATAACTTGTAGTATTATTTTCGAATAGAATATCCTAAAACACGTGCAATTTTATTACAACAATTTAATTATTGTATGTCAGTTTACTTATTGATGAACTTAATCTTAAAATTTTGCAAAGATCACAAAAACCATAAAGTCCATAAAGATTCAAAGAGCAGAATACCATCCGCAAAATTTGTATCTCTTTTCTTTCAGTAAGTATTGAAATTAAATAATAAAACTAAGTCATGTACCTAATAAGAATTAAATTGCGTAAATCGTGTTTATCATAACTAATTTAGCGTAAAATGTCAATTTCAAAACATTCAAACGTAAAAATGTCATTACTGTCTGTTTACTGGAATTAGTATAAAATCTCTTTCAAATGGACTTATTTCTGTTGATTTCTTACAGAAAAGAGGATGAACATCACTGTGACTATCCATATGCCCTTGTAGGTTTGCGTATAGAAATGTATTATAAATGTCATTCAATATTTCCAAATACAAATATTTGCAGTAGTAGTTTATAACAGCGTCGTTTAAAGAGCTGCTGTCATCCAGACATTTTATATTGTCTTCATACAGACATAAGCCTTCTTTATTTGGCAGTGCAGGATAAATCAACAATCTGAAAAAATTGCAAAAATTAAAAATTATTTTTATAGACATAAGTCGTCAGGGTTAAGGAATATTTTATTTTTTGGGATCGATAACAATAACGTTAAATTTTTAACTGAAACAAAATCCCAACATAGTATGTTCATTAAGAGTAACAATTATTATTTTGCTACCTCAGGCATTTTTGAGAGGCCTGGGTGCCTTCGGTAGGAAAACAGGGAAAGCTCGGGACGTAGAAAAGCCCCGGAGACGATGGCACTTATCTGACGGAAACTACCATTATTACGTAACACACTTATGTAAATAAAAATATTTTTTACTTTAATTTTCAGAAATATAAAAATTAATGTGTCTGTTTGAAGAGTTAAGAATTTCAATGTTTTATTTTGTACAGTTCAAGTTCTCATGCAAAATGACAATGATTATTGAAAATCAAGCGACAATTTCTGTAGTTTCTTGACGTTAATCTGTATTCCAAATGTAATTTATTTACCAAAGTAAATGATACTTTGGTTAGACAAGGAGGTCAACTGCTCCGTACAAGTTAGTATAAAAAATACAAGTTTTTTAATAATTCACATTAAAATTAAAGTGTTTGAATAACTAACAATCATTATATATTGTTTAATAAATTTTTTTCCAATACAAATTGTGTGTTACTGCTGACGCAAATGCACAATCGTGAAACAAATAATTAGAACTCCTAATTGAGCTTTTATTGATTATAGATTTCATATTTTTATTCAAAAATTAATTTTTTTTGGCGCTCGGATTGCGAAAAATTTGTTTTGCACTAGGACCGACGCATTCTTCGTAGGAACTAAAAAGCTCAGAAGTCTGTAATGTTCATTTCTACCTAATGGAGCAAAGAAAATATAGGGGCATGAGATATGCCCTATGGTACAAATTACTTTGTCTGACGAGCGAGATAAGTGATTTTTGTCATATATGAGCCCACGTTATGTGCGAAACAACATCTTAGGAACCGTCATGATTTATAACCGTTGATAGGTATGCACTGCGCATCAGTGACAAGCCCTATTTTCGTACTAAATGTGCAGTAAACTTTTAAAAATGGTTGAGGTAGTCACAATAACTATAATAAAATAATCAACTATGATAATGTCAACAACACCTACAAGTTCGTATTATACCCATTGGTACAATCATCTTCGTCGATTGTGATTATTGTCTCCGTTTGACCCTCATCATTATTCTTTTTTGGTAGAAATTCTGATTGATGGATTTTCTGTAAGTTATTAAATATATTTATTTATCCAATAATTTCAGCTACCAATTTACTTATTTGAACATCTCTATAATCGTCTCAAATGGGTAATTCTTATGAACCGTTTTTCACCGAACACGTTTTTGACCCAATCCCTCAAAAATTACTACATCTTTTTATGATGGTTCAATTACTATTATACTTTAATAATACATACACCTTAAGTTTAATAATAAGTTGTGACATAAAGAGATAGTATGAGCATACGAGCCAGAAAAAGTTCTGCTGGAGAAAGACTGAGACTAGACTTATGTTATACTGTATCACTGTGAAGTTACAAATATTTGAAAATTTACAATTTATATTCAATAGTTGTCGAAATATTTTTAAACGTGCATCTCACATTTATTGCAACAGATTAAACAGATAGAAAGTAGTTGACTATTAACATCGGCTATAAGGGCATTTTTCTTAACTGTGCGATTTTTATTTCAAAAAGAAAGTTGTGACGTAAAAATATCAAGATACTTTTATACTCATGATGTGGAAAAGCTCAGAATCTCATTTCTTTTTTTTAAATAATTTATTTATTTATAAAATAATTTGTTAAAACTCATTTAGCAATGCATTAACTTACCACACGAAAAGTTGCAAAAGCGCCCAGAGAAAAAAGTAATACATTACAAGTAAATATGAGTGTGGATGTGCCATATAGTGCTTCATACATCACATAATTGTTAAGAGTGACGAAAATGCGTAAATTAATGAGAAAAAATGGTAATTGTGCTTCATCGGACGGATAATACGATGTATATTATTTATCTTTTAAATAATAATAAAAAATAATTTTTCCGCCCTCGGGTGATTTTGGAAGGCTGGTACTTCCTCGGGCAAAAAAGCAGTTTTCCGATACTCGTTCGAAAAGTCTCCTTTACGAACCTCGTTACGGACCTCACCTTCAGCTAGGGCCGCAAACCTCTTGTTTCGCAAACAAAGACTTTCCAAACTCGAAGGAAAACTACTATTTTGGTTTAATAATAACCAAAGTTTGGTAAATTTTAATGTAACTTATAAAATCCAGAAGTTTTGAAGCTCGGATTTACTGTACTTTTCTTACAATGGGCCCAAACTACAACTGCCGCTTTGCACCCTTGAGTCACACTGTGCGACTTTGTAATCACTTTTGGCCCACGGGCAGAAAAATTCTTTGCACCCTCCTGGCCCAGAGTACTTTCCTGCCCTAGGGCACAAAATTGCACTTTGCGCTCACGGTAAAAAAACATTATACGCAACTCGGGCACCAACATACAACAACCCTTCAGGCACTTAAGTTTTTACTTGTGCCCCAAAGCCGTTATGTACCACAAATAAGTAATATTTTTTTATGTGAGCAATATATTGGAGAAATAATAACATTATGTTTAGATTTTGTTACAATTACTTAGGTTTGTACAATAAAGACCAACATACGTCAATTAAAATTCATAGAGCATTTTTTTAATGTTTTACTTTTTATTTTCAAAATACTTACAACAGAAATATTATTTGTCCAACTAGATAAAGTTGAAACTCTTTCTACGTTTTCCGGCACTTTTTTATGGCATCCGAGACAGTAATTAAAGTCTGCCAAAGTCAAAGCATACAGCTAAAAAATCTTTTATGTATTTTGATTCCTAAAAAGATAAAGAAGTGATGGCACTGTTTGTTGTTTTTTTTATCATAGTTAATTAAAAAACCATGACTTTTTTAAAAGTTCTTGAACGAGCAGAGGAAGCATTCGATTTATTTTTATGTTGTTTTTAGTAATTGCTATTGGATGAGAAGGCGGAATTTGCTGATGATACAGAATTCTTGATGTTGGTAAAACTGAATGATTGATAGAAGTTGTTTTACAAAAAATCAGGGACGAAATTGTAATATTTTTTTAAAGGTAGATCCACAGATACAGCGGAATTTTTATTGACCAATAATACTAGACATTTTTCTTTCACCTCCATCCCATATTTCTAGCTCATAAGACAACCTAAGAAACCTTTTCATACTTTTTTATCCCAGATTTACTTACAACAATTTGTTCACATTATTGAAATACGATACAAAGTTGGATTCTTTTTCCGAAAAAATATAAAACATTAACCTTAAAAATTACAACTTGCTAAGCCTGAGTACAGTAAAATCACTTAATAGTTTATAGATAGTAAAAATGAGATAATATTATTTCTACAGTTTACGTAAGCGTTACGTTACGTTACCGACTCTCTCAGCCGAATCATATTTTCTTGCTGATATGCTGCGATAACTTTACGTGTTACATCTCGTTTAAAGTCTTTTCCATTCTCAATTTACTTGAAAGTTTCATACAGTTTTTTTTTTACATTTTCTTAAGCTTGTATAAATTCTGTAACAGCTTGTTTCTGCTGTTGCGTAACATTAGTTTTTTTTTTAATTTTCATAAGCTTGTTTGAGCTCTATAACAGTCTGTTTCTACAGTTGCGTTGCATTAGTTTTTGGTAGCTACACTGTTTTTCTTAGTTTTTTGCACATTAATAAAAAAAAGTAAAAATGGAAGCATCCATGATTACTGCTCTGTTTGGGGTCGTACCTTCATGTGCACGATATGTGACCTTCATGTCAGAAGATGCACATTAAGTGTACTCTGTAAAGTGGTTCAAGAACGTGCTACCTGCAAACTCTATTAACAAATCAATAGGAATATTGCAGAAGCTCTTTATCATTTACCTTGAAGGGATACATGCGGTCGCGTTGTACCCTCCATATCTGACTTGTAGTCAAATAGCCATTCAAGTGGTGGTAGAGTGTCCACCATGTAACGCTGGGAACAACGGGATGTTGAAGGAAATTACGATAAAATTGGTAAGTGATATGTTATAGTTTTACAAAAATTTTCATGCTTACAAAATTTCGCATGATAAGACAAAAACTAAACGGAACACATTTTTAGTTTACCAAAATATGTTTCTTAAACGTTGATGGTACATTCAAAAGTAATCAGAAGGACCCTTTGGACGATGGTATAACTGGGCCATTAAAGGCGGAACTTTTTCACAGGAAAAAAATATCTCCGGGTTAATTAAAATATTTTAAGACATATCTTTTGCCACCATAAATTTTCACTTTTAAATTATATTTATTTAAAAATGCTGCATAGGAAACCAACCTGAGTGCCCGCTAGAGCAAGTATCCGACATCTGCTCCATCGGAAGTAACTATGACACGTGAAACCAACACAGGTACATAATAAATTTTGTATTAAAATTTTTCAAAACTTTTGTATTGTATTGTAATTACAACTATTTTTTTATTTTACAAATACAATTGATAGGAATAAAAGTACTTCTATCGAGAAACCCTAGGAGCATCCTCATGTCATCACGAGCATCAACATGAAAGAAGCGTTGCAAGCGTCACCATATAGACCAAGGATGAACCCAACACATCAAGATTTTCAAAATATTTCACTTTAGTAAGCGATGAAAAAAAAAACGTATAACATAATTTAAAAAACTTACCGTGCTATAAATTTTTAAATTATCAAGCCCACGGATACAACGAATACTATGGAATGGGTTATGAATGCTTCTTAGAAACTTAATACAGTTATTTAAAAAATTATTCTACGAGTAATTATCTTGTGGGGATAGACTAGCACTCAGAATGGTTAACCAAAGGATTGGGAGGTATCAATCTCAAATTTCTAAAATATCTGGGATCTATACGAAAAAATCGAACATAGTAAACAAATCATTGACATCGCAAAAAAAATTAGAAGTAGAGGTTACATACATTAATTTTCCTCAAAGGTGAGGTGTGCCAAAAAAAGTATTTAATAATTTAAGTAAAAAAGGCCTTGTAGTGATAAAAAAAAAATATAATCTGTGGTTAGCTAGAGTACTTCTATGTGGTAAAGTATTGACTGCAAAAAATTGTTCACCTGATTCGACCCAAGAACGGAAAAAAATAAAAACTGAAAATGAACAAAAATCAAAGGCTGGAAAACTAATGCACGAGCGTGACATGAAAATGAATAATAAACTAGGGTTCGGATGTGTAGGGTTCTTTAAATTTGAACGATATTTCAAACAATATAATAAAAACGTTTACAGGTGTTTAGTGACAACATTTTTAGCAATGAATCTTCTATAATTAATAATAATAATGACGATGGGGCAAATAGTTGTTCTTTATCGATAAATATTATGTAGTTTGACAATCTAGGGCACCATAATACAATGAAAAATATATTAGCTGCAAAGTTAAGTTATTTTTGCATTACAGGTAATAAATCATACAACAATTTAGGAAGTGATGATTGTGTGTCTGTCTATTCTGTCTAAAATGGAAATCCTCATTGCAGTAACAGAAATACTCAAAAAAAGGGTATGTACGGATTGTTGGTAAAAATTTCATGGTCAGAAATGCTTTGGTAATCATAAAGCTAACAATTTTTTTTTTGAGATCTAAATCTACTAAACCCGCGATAGAAATCATTTGCGAGACAGTAAAAATATATAATACCTGTGGCAAATTTATAAATTTGTCAAAAGGTAGGCATGATTGCAGAAGAATATTGCAAAGAGTGTAAAAGTGTTTATAAGCTTTACACGCTATGTCGTGTTTCACTTATTACATCAAAGTGTAATTTAAATACTTGAAAGAATTTTGTATTTTATATGACTTCGTAACACGTCAAGAAATAAAATTAAATAATACCACCACACTACTTGTAGCGTCTGTGGTGTAGAACAGCTTATTTTCAGGGGTGAGGAGTGCCTAAGAATTTATTCGACTTTCCACTAGGAATTGAAAGTAAAACTTTGATTTTTTTTATATGTATAGCGTAAAACTCTCAGGCTTTTGATCGACAATTTATAATAATACATATTGTAGATAATAAAAAACGATCCCCCACGGTAACTCCTAATGGACGCAATATTATTCATATGTCATTAGGAAAATTGAATTCATAGATAGTTTAAAATACTTACCTATGAAATTGGCTTATTAAACCAAAACGTTTATCCTTGCAGAAAATATAAAAAAAGAGTATTTTCTACAATTTTTTTGTCAGCAACGTTAAAAACTATAAAGAGCCTTATCCAGATTCTTGTTTTAACGTGCAAGATTCCATGAACACCTGCAATCGCGCAGAATTAAAGAAATGTTACGATAAAGTTACTTCAAAAGTAAGCGCGCAGTTTGACTTTAAAAAAAACTTGTTGAGTATTATGTGCAAGATGTTAAAATATTATGAGAAGCTATTTCAAAAATTTGTATGCACGGCGGAAAAGAAGTCTCCTTTGTTAAAAGTGTGACAATAGCAAGTGCATGTCTTGTACTACACAGAAAAACCTTTTTTTTAAAAGATACAATAAGGATTATTCCTGCAACCAGATACACACATGCAGGGCAGTTTTCTAAGAAATGCATCCATTGGCTTTTGTGGGAAGAAAAAGTACGGAACATAGAGATCCTACATGCAATAGATCGTAGAAATATCGTTCAATACAAAGCCCTCTCGTTAATGGTCACTTAAAACCTTGAGAATAGAAAAAAATTAAAAGGAACTATGTTTTAGTGTCAGGGGTGTTATTTTTATGGATGCATCCACTGTTTCCTTAACGATTGATATCGAAAATTTAATAATAATGAAACTTTCACGGAACAATACGAAAATACTATGAAAACCAGTTTTAAAATAAAAGAGTACATCTACAAAGAGCTTGAGATGTTGGAGCAGGATTTTGACAAATTAAAAAAAAATAATAACCATTATTGAGACTTCATAAAAAATCACCCAATTGCGGAAATCTGTACTTTTAACCCTTTGAGAGGCTTTTTATAGCAGTCGTACGAGAAATATCGTTACACATTATATAGTTAAAGATAATAAAAGAATAAAGTATTTGAACAAGTTGCTGAAAACGATCTTATTTCTCAAAATGGTGGCTTATTTACAGAAAATATAAAAACTTTTTTTTAAATTAACCAAGTGGGTGGCCCAGTGCGGTTAAGATGGGAAAGAATAAATTAAAATACATAAATAATTATGAACACAAAGACAGTATCAAGTATTATATCAGCAACATTTAAAAAAATCGGAAAATTCGGTCAAAGGGGAAGTTAACCTCAAGATAGTATAGTTAATGATTATAAAGAGTTACAGCAGGCATTATGCAATGGTGAAAAGTATGTCAGAAATTGTCTACCAGCAAATTATAGTGTCATTTATGTAAAGTGGAGATATAAAGAGAAAGTAGTGCTTTCTTTTCTGTATTCAAATGTTGCTGTAGCTGTGTATACGATAGCTCAAGCATGTTTGAGACTATACTCGTACTTGGAAAAACTTGATAGAAGAGTTTTATATGATGATACAAACTCAGTAATACGTACAAGGAGTAATAAAAATGTCAGTAAATATCAACTATCTACCGGCTCGTTATTAGAACAGTTACCAGATGAATTAGAGGGGTATGGTGAAGGATTTTCCGTAGAGACCTTTGTTTCCGGAGGTCCTAAGTTTTAAGCAAACCTCGTGTGGTCAGCTACTGAGGGGTTTCATAATGTATGCAAAGTTGAGGGTATTAAATTAAATACCAAAAATTTATTGAAACAAATTTTGATTTAATTATAAGTATGGTCAAACGATGGAATAAAAATAATGTACAATTAGATAACACAATAAAAATTTAAAATACAATGATTAGAAAGTGTATTATACATGAAGTGGTAACACGTAACAAAAAAAAACATTTACGATAGTCTTACAGTTAGTTAAACACTGTACCGTATAATAAACTATTATACGCAAATACTTTTTCAATATTAGAACATCAGAACTTTTGCATTTAATTGATACAAACCGAATTGTAAGAATTTATATTTATAAAGTTCGACGATTGGATAAAGAGCAGCGTGACGACAGAGTAATTTATAAATGTCACAATGGTCATTTAATAAAAAGAACATATTACAATTGATGAATTGCCTAGTTAAATATAGAGGTAGACTAAGGTTATTGGAAAATGACTTTTAAACAAAATTTGTTGTTATGTATATGGAAATTACTTGATTAAACTAATTCGATACTTTAATGTGTTTGTTATAGATCTCTTGCATACTATTTCAATTCACTGCTTTTAATCAAAATGTTCATGTTTTAAAAAAGTTTGTAGATTTTCCGAATGTGTACGCTTCTCAACTTTTTGCCAGTCGTTGCGAGGCTTATCGTAGAACTCATTGTTTCATACCTTGATAGAATTTAAAAAAATGAAAAGCAGATATCCGCCTACAGACACTTGTATGAAAAAATATACATTATGAAAACACTTTCAGATATCATGTTTCACGTGAAATTTATAGGTTATTTGAAAAGATCCTGTACAATCAATTATCATGGCTTTACGAAGTGTAACGATGATATTCAAGAATTTAAAAACATTACAATCGGTGTAATTTCATTCATAATAAATACAAATATAATAACAGATTTTTTTGTAATAACAATACAGGATTGTCAAAATAACTGATGGGCGTCTGTTGGTATGCACTTGTGAAAGATAAAGACAAAGTATGTTGTAACAATAATTAAAAAAATATTTTCATAAACATAGTTTCTCCCCAAAATACTGTAGGTGGTGTGTATCCTATCTAAAATAAATTTATTTTTGCCGTGCTAAATAGCTCCTCCATCAAATGAGCTGAAATTCGACCATTTTCATCGCTAACTTTAAATTTTCTAACTTTTTCCTTAGACCACACACAGCCCCTCCACAGCCCCCCCCCGCAGTCCCCCCATACAATTTTGTATGTCCCTCCATAGACCCCCCATAGTCCCCTCAGTGGCCCCTCACACCATTTTTCATACATCATGTCATGTATACTTATTAAATGATTAAACATTAATGAGTGACTTTCAATTTATTACCATAAATATTGCCAATTCATCAATAAAAATCATCAAGTAAGCTCAATAAATTATGTAATAATCTTTTCAAACAATATTTTCTATTTCTGTATTTTTTTGCCTTTCTACTTAAATAATTAAATTATTTTTACCTTTGCATCTTGATAAAGCCACATATAATTGATCATAAGAAAATAAGTGTTTTCTTAAATACAAACCTACATTATCGAAACTTTGACCTTGGGATTTGTTTATTGTCATAGTAAATGCCACAACGATTGGAAATTGCTTACGATACAAAATAAACGGTAATCTTAAGAAGTTTCCTGTGTCTTAAGTCATTTTTGAAATGAAGACTCTATTTCTCATTTTGTCTCAAGTTATTATTTCTCTTTCTATGTTATACTATCACAATTTTGTGATTTGTAAACGTGTTTCATTACAGAGTCCATCTGATATACTTAAATTTCTCAGTAACATCACTATTGTATTAATTTTTAGATTTAGTTCATGAGGTGGTAATCCTTCATGAATACTGTTCAACATTTCCACTCGGAAATTTAAATAAATATTAACGTCTGATTTATCAACCCCTTTCTAAGTTGCGCTATCTATACTTTAGTAAGTTTTAATTTCTCCAGTTAATTTTTTAAGAATTTTATTTTTCGAATAAGAGGTGTTCTCGTTATGCGATGTAAGTACGACACTATTCATTGAACAATTATAAATATTAAGAAATATTTGAGAACATTTACCATCTGAGATCCAATTTTAAGATTTGTTAAAAGTTTTTATTTCCACATCCCCAGCTTTTGATATTAATTTTTAAAATCCTTCATCGTTAAAAAAAAATATTAATTTCTAATTTTAAAATTTGTAATGAGTTTCATAAAAATGAAGATTTAATAGTTTGTTCAAGTATAATTTTTCTATTACCGTTTTTTATCACTGGGAGAATCTGACGAAAATCACCTCCTAAAATAATTGATTCACTTCCAAAATATTTTCCAGTATTACATAAATCTCTTAACGTTCTGTCTACTACTTTCAATGCTCTTTTTAAGATCATTAAAGCCCCATCCCAAATAATTGAATTAACTTCTCTTAATTTTTTGTTTTCTGACTTGAATTCTAAAATTGCACTCTCTATATCATTAAGATCTAAAGGAGGTCTAAAAGTTCTATGACTGGTCATCCCCTTTAGAAGTAAAATTGATGCTATGCCAGTCCATGCCGTTGACATGATTTTTTTATTTTGAGGAATAAAAAAATAAATTAACGTTTTATATAAATCAGATTTTCCTGACCCTCCAGGACCATCTATAAAGAAAAAATTTTTTTTTGTTTGCAAATAATATGAAATATGTTTTTCTGGTCAGAATTTAATATTTTATACATCGAGTTAAACATTTCTTTACTGAAACGTATTTCATCATCTACATCTTCTTTTTTACTCTTCATTTTGTTTGTGTAGGTAAATTAAAGCATTTACATGATTCGTCTTCTGATTCTAAAATTTGGTTAATATGTAAAAGAGCTAAATTATCTTTATTATTAGGCAAACCCTTCGTAAAAAATTTTTTGTATTTATTTCATATTTTATCACCTTAAACTTTTTCTGGAATTCAAATAAAGCAAAAAATTGTCTTAATTAATATGTAAACATAACAGCAATTGCTTCTTTAAAAATATGATCAATTTTTTCATTATTGGCTATTAAACCCATTGCAATTGCAGTATCTTTAAAAGTTTCATTAATTATTCCTGTATATGTTCTAATATCTTTTATCGATGTCGAACCAAATACTGTATTTTATTCAAGTTTAAAAATAAATCTTTAATGATCTTTTGGAAATAAAATGTTTAGTCGACCAATTGCAATATTTTTTATTATATTTTTCCTTTAAGATTAATTTTTAGTTTAAGATTACTATTTGAAATTCCATATGTTTAAATATCGTTGTTCAAGAAATTAACTCTAACGTAAACATGTAATAAATCCAAGAAGCTTTTAATTTCAATACTTGTACCACAAGTTCCATTTTTTAACATTATGTTAATATATTTATTTATTACTTTTTACATTTTGATAATAATCGTTTCCTACTATAAATTCATAATAATTTTGCCATCTATTTCCAACATTATTGATTACTAAAGAACGAGCTCTCAAGTGAAAATCTTTGTCACTATACAGAAAATTAGAAAAAGTTCTGAATAAACAATTTCTGTCCCCTTTTACGCTAACTTGTACATTGTTCATTTAAAAAAATTTTAAAAACAATTAGTTTGATTTTAAATTTTATCTTAATAGTACAAAGTACAAGCGATTTTTGCAATTTACAGTGTGGACTACCATAAAAAAATTATTTCCATATTCGTCATTGAATCTGAAAATGAAAAATTTTTTTTAACTACTTACATCAATTGATAAAATATAGAATGCATAATATTACCAAAAATAATATAAAGTATACGTTATATAAAATTCAAATAATTTATATGTGATGAAGGTAATTAAAACTTCTCGTTGTTTAGAACGTAATCGATAAAAAAATAAAGTATACCTTTTTTCTTTAAACATAACGGAGAGTTCTAAAAAAATCTTTCAACGAACCACAATAGTACCTTCTGGGCGGTGTGGAAATTTACTGATTGATATATATATAGCTAATGCTTAACGATGTAGAACAAAAACTTCTTTCTTACGAAATTCTGGGCAACAACCTCTCCCCACTAACAGATGAAATTTAAAGACTGTCCTTTTCAGTTAGAACAGTAGGAGGTTGGCGCGCAGAGTGTGCAGGGGGGCAAAGCCTTATTAGTTTATATATGTTCGAACGACAAACAATTAACTTTTAGGAATACAAACGCATAAGCTCCGTCACGTTGCTCAGATAGATCCAATCTGCCCCACGAATGCGCTTACTCTCCCTAGTCTCAGTGTTAGCAAAAACCACACCACTATCGGAATTTTCTATTGTAAAAGTTCCGAAGCCAACTATGGCAGACCTACAGCAGGAGTGTAGGGAAAGACTTACATCTCCTGGGATACCCATACACTAAGGCATGTTCAGTCATTTGATAACAGGGCTCCCAAATCTTTTGAATTATTAACACAAGCACATTTTACCCAATGACCTAGGGCGCTTACTGGCCCTTTCAATAACTAATAACGCAAGCGACTATCACCTAATGACCCAGGGTGCATACTGGCCACTCTTATTATTAATTAAATCATAAATTTAAACGCAAGTGAGTATCACCCGATGACCCAGGGTGCTTACTGGCCACTCTAATAAAAAATTAAATCATAAGAAATAACACAAGCCCCTATCACTCAATGAACTGGAACGCTTACTGGCTACTCTAATAAAAATTTAATTTTACGTAATAACACAAGCATCTATCACTAAATGATCGGGGGTGCTTAATGGCCACTGTAATAAATAATAAAAATGTTAAATAATAACACAAGCAGCTATCACCCGATTACTCGAGGTGCTTACTGGCCGCTCTAATAAATAATTAAAATGTTGAAATGCAACGCTAGCAACTGTCACTCGATGACCCAGAGTGCTTACTGGCTACTCTAATAAATAATTAAATCTTGAATAATACCGTAAGCGACTATCACTCGATGCCCTGAGGTGCTTACTGGACATTCTAGTAAATACTTAAATCATAAATCATAACGCAAGTGAATATCACCTGATGACCAAGGACGCTTACTGGCCATTTTAATAATTCATAACGCAAGTAACTATCACCCGATGACCCAGGATGCATACTGGCCTCTCTAATAAATAAAAAAATCTTAAATATTAACACAAGTGAATATTACCCGATAACCCAGGATGCTTACTGGCCACTCTAATAAATAATTAAATCTTGAATAATACCGCAAGCAACTGCCACCCAATGCCCTGAGGTGCTGCCTGGCCATTCTAGAAAATACTCAAATCATAAATAATAACGCAAGTGAATATCACCCGATGACCACGGACACTTACTGGCCATTTTAATAATTCATAACGCAAGTAACTATCACCCAATGACCCAGGGTGCATACTGGCCTCTCTAATAAATAAAAAAATCTTAAATATTAACACAAGTGAATATTACCCGATAACCCAGGATGCTTACTGGCCACTCTAATAAATAATTAAATCTTGAATAATACCGCAAGCAACTGCCACCCAATGCCCTGAGGTGCTGCCTGGCCATTCTAGAAAATACTCAAATCATAAATAATAACGCAAGTGAATATCACCCGATGACCACGGACACTTACTGGCCATTTTAATAATTCATAACGCAAGTAACTATCACCCAATGACCCAGGGTGCATACTGGCCTCTCTAATAAATAAATAAATCTTAAATATTAACACAAGTGAATATTACCCGATAACCCAGGATGCTTACTGGCCACTCTAATAAATAATTAAATCTTGAATAATACCGCAAGTGACTGCCACCCAATGCCTTGAGGTGCTTACTGGCCAGTTTAGAAAATAATAATTCAAGTGACTATCACCCGAAGATCCAAGGCGCTTATTAGCCACTGTTATCATTCTACATTTTAATTATTTACTAGAGTGGCCAGTAAGCGCCCTAAGTCATCAGGTGATAGTCGCTTGTGTTGTTATTTCACATTTTGATTATTTATTAGAGTGGCCAATAAGCACCCTGGGTCATCGGGTGATAGTCGCTTGCGTTATTATTCAAGGTTTAAATATTTATTAGAGTGGCCAGTAAGCGCCCTGGGTCATTGGGTGAAATGCACTCGTGTATATAATTTAAAAGATTTGGGAGCCCTGTTATTAAATGATCGAACACGCCTTAGTATATGGGAATCCCAGAAGAAATGAGTCTTCCCCTACACTCCTGCTGTAGCTCTGCTCTGATTGGCTTTGAAACTTTTCCAGCGGAAAGTTCTGATAGTGGTAGGGGTATGTGAAGATCCTATTTGCCAACACTGCCTAGTCCCTCTCTTTTTCACTCAGTGAGCACTGCCGTGACTCTAGCAACATAAAACTTAGTAGTGACGACGTAAACTAAAATGTAATTTTAATTTTTAATATTAGTGACTAACGCATACAATCATCATACGTCAGTATTTTGGTACATACTATTGATTTGTTGAACAGAGCGGCATACACTTATTATGCTCTATGAATGTTGATTTACAAGCAAAGCTAGTAATTGGACTATGACTACTTTATTATAAATTAAGTTGCAAATATTAGGATTACTGTAATTAAAATAATCTGTTACGATTAACTTGTCCATAGTGTAGGAACTGCAACATCTATTATCGACTATTGATATTTTTTCTTACAAAAAAACCAATGCTCTCAAAAGTATACGTGCATAAATATGACTTTTGCATTATATCAATTTTGTGTTTTAATAAAGTTATATCAAAATATTTAAAAGTTACTTTTTTACAGAAAACGTTAAACTTGGCGCCTTTACACATTAATAGAATAATAAAATATATGATATTGAAATCTAAATAAGAAAAAACAAGATTGTCGTCAATCTCGTACATAAAAAAAAAATTTGAGTTGAAAATCTGAAAATTCGCAACTTATACATCCTTAATTGCTGTCAGTGCATGGCACTGTTTATCAAGAGGTGATACGTTTGAAAACTTTTGTACAATAGTAACTATTTTATAGATACTTATTTATTTATGTCTAACAGTATGATGCCTAATGGCACTGCACAGGATTGACTTATTTTTTATTTATTTAAGTTACTGTTGAAGAGATTTTTTATTTTTAAAAAATATCTCTAAAGCTAACGCATCAAAAGTTGCACAGGTTTTGCTAGGTTAGTTTTCAGATGAACAAATTGATTTGGAGTATGTGGTAGTCCAGACTTCAAAACAAAAATTTAAGATGAGAAAGTTCAAACAGTAGGTTGTGAAAAAAAATCTAGTAGCCTCAAAATCAGGCAACAAATGGTTTAGTTCTTTAATAAAAGGATGCACAGCTTTACACCAAGGCCAAAAATCAAACAGAAAGTGATATTACTTTTGTATAATGATAAAAATAGGCAACAGCTCGTTAATACGGTCCACAAATTATATTTTAGAGTAATACACGTAATTTAATAAAGCCGAACTTATTAGAAAACTCTTAAGCAACAGAATTAAACGTAAGGCTATCGATGACATGGCAGAGCCACCATCAAAATTGTTATCTGACGAGTTAATGCAGTAGGACATCAATTCTCTTACCATCGCCACTGTAGATCGAGTATGTCGGAATAGCTTCACAGCAAGACGTAAGCAATTTAAAACATTGCCGAAATCAATTTTAGAATTTCATGAGAGCTAATGTGCGATAAAATTGCCGGGACGCAATTCAACCATAAGATAAAATGGTCGGGACGCAAGTCGACCATGAGATAAAATGATCAGGACGCGATTTGACCTCTGTGCTGCACGGTAACGCAGACAATGAGCGATGATTTAATGACAAGCAAAATTGCAAAACTCAGGATAGAAACGGCCTGACAGTTGCTACTGTTTGTGAAACGCTACGTGCACGTGAGATATGTATTTTTTGTTTGATGGTACAGAAGGCTTCAAGATATTCCCGTGTATAAATAGAAATGTGTATAAATAGAAAGTTTTATAAGAATAAATATGCGGAAGGGGCACTTAAATAAAAACAAAAATACTACACTATTTTACAGTCTCAAATGTAAAGTAGTGTTTAATTTAAATTAACCTAAATTTTTACTTAGTTACACGTACAAAATAATTTCATACATTATTTAATATTATGTTAACATTATCTTATGTTTTAATGTATTCTTTGTATAGTTTAATTTAATTTAATTCTTTAAATTTAAGAACTTTGTGACTTTCTTAATTATAATAAAAAAATTAAATAATAATCGTCACAAAGAAAATGTTGTATAACTGAAATTACTGATAGAAACTATGAGAACAAACTTAAAAAGAGATGCATTATTATTGAAATGCAAAAATTATCAGTAATAGAATAGATACGCTGAGGTCAACAAATTGTGAACACAATTCTTATTTATGTAAAAACATCGTGAATGAACTTTGTATCACTTTCTTTTCCCTATAGTAGTGCTGCCACTTATTTTACTGGCACGTTATAGGTTATCAACTTACTTGTGTCTACCCTAACTTGTTAAAAGACTTAAAACATCACCATGACAACACCATAAAAGTATCATTATTCACTTTTTTAAGAACTCATCTCATTGCACTTTTTTCAAATTCAGAAATTTTTTATATTACTGTATCAAATAAACTATCTTCTGCTGAAACTTAATTATGTAAAATGAGCGGCATTGACAAACAGAGCAAGGTATGCAGGTATCTACGATGTTTTTTTTTTTTTTTTTTTTTTTTGTAGAGAGAGAGCCATTTTAATAATTCATAACGCAAGTAACTATCACCCAATGACCCAGGGTGCATACTGGCCTCTCTAATAAATAAAAAAATCATAAATTTAAACGCAAGTGAGTATCACCCGATGACCCCTGTATTTTTTTGCCTTTCTACTTAAATAATTAAATTATTTTTACCTTTGCATCTTGATAAAGCCACATATAATTGATCATAAGAAAATAAGTGTTAGAGGTGCTGATGCTCTCGAGTCCTGAAAAGGACTCGGGGTCCCTAAGAACCAGCACCTTGTCTAGCGCTTCATAGTAGGCCGCCTACCTAGCCAGCTCCACTATAAGCTTAATGCTTTCCCTTGCTGTTAGGTAGAAAGTACCCAGTGCAGCGTGGGTCCACATAAGCCTGTCTTTCAACTCAAGGCCTTTTTGCCTTATTTTGGTCCTGCTTGGGCCTTATCCCTGGCCTCTTTTAGGGCTCTTCTAAATAAAGGGCAGCTCCCACTGCCTGCTTCATGCTTGTTGTCCGTTGTTGGGCAAAGGAAGCACCGTGCTGGGCCTGGACACTTTTTCTTCCGGTGGTTTGAGCTTCCACACCGGAAGCAAAGCTTGGATCTGTTTTCGTTTGTACAGTTGCCTAAGACGTGTCCATATCCCAGGCATTTGTAACATCTTGTTACTTCAATTCTTTTTCGAATTCAGCAGCTTACAAAGCCAACTCGTAACCTGCCTTCCTTTTCTACTTGTCTGGCAGATGCTTCGTCCTCCTTTATCAACGCCAGCCTCTGTCCTCTGGCATTTGGCTTTAAGAGAGCTACTTCTGGCTTCTGACTCAGACGTCCAAAAGTCCTAGCAAAAGCCTCTTTGACCTCATCTTCCTCTACAATGGCATCCAGATCTCGGACCTCTAATGTCACTTTTCTGTTGCTCATTTTGACAGTACCCTGTCTGACTACCGACTTTTCAATTTGCTGTAAGAATGCAGTAGCGCTCTCTCCACCTTTGGCCTTAATAAGTATGTCTCGTTTTTTTGTAGTGACAACACTTTGGACTGCCACGTTAGCCTTATTGGGGTCAAAGTTCGCCTTCATCGTCTTCAGCACCGTTGCAAAGGTCTGTCCTTCAGCCATCTTCACTACTACTGATGTTGTGGAGTCCACTTTTTTCTTCTGGCTTGTTTTGTCATTCAGGGGAACTGCTTCTTGTTTGCCATTGCCTGTTTTCTTTGTCTTTAAAGACATAGTCTGCTGGCTTTTCTCAGGGCTGTCCGATGGGCTCCTGTTTCTTTTACTTTGTTTTATTTCTTTTAGGGCAGTATTCACGGTTTTTTTTCTGTACATGCCGTCGAAAATCATCTCGCCTTTGTTCCCTTCACAGCAGGGATTCAAATGACGACTTCCAAGCGTTCGTATTCACATCTCTCTTCTTCAGTAAGAAAGCCTTTTCTTAGCACCTCTGCCTCTTAAAGATGCTTAAGCGTGGCTTTGAGCCCATTTTAACAGCGTTCGCTGTGTTGCCGTACTTATCGTTAGTTATTTGTAGGGTCTCTGTGATGTCTTTCGTTGCTGACAGGACTCTATCAGCAACTTGCTGTCGCTTTACTCTGAGCATAGCCACACTTTCTACTGAAGAGGCAAGCTTCTTCCGGGTCTGGTTGCTAAATACTGACACGTTGCTGTCCTCGGTGTCGTTAGTGCCTATACTAGACAGGCTTCGTTGTTGTTAGCAGTCCCTGTTGGCCATGAGACACGTCTTTGTGCTCCCCCCCCCCCCCCCCCAGAATCCGTGGGGCCTGCGACAGTCACCCGGGCTTTGAATGGATCGGAACTGCTGGCAGATTCCCTCAGAGAGGTTACCGCCTAGGGAACTTGTTTTGCTTCGACCTTTGTTCGTTTTGGCATCTTTTTGAGTGTCGTCCTGACCCGCGAAGGCCAGCACTACCCTTTTTTTCTAAAAATAAGTATTTGGAAAGTGTTAAAACCAGGGCAGCAGCCCTCTCTGTCATCAGAGAGGAACGCTTACTTGCCTGGGCCGGCTGGGAGTCGCCACTCTCCCTCAGTCCCACCCGCGGAGACTGCCCTGGCGTTGAGTAACAAGTCTAAGAATGGTGTAAGTGTAAAATGTATGTATATGTTGGTACGCAACGGTCATCCCAGCGAGACGAGCGGCAGGTATACAGTCCCACAACCGCGCAGACAACCCAGCAAAATAGGGTGGCGTAAGGCACTAAGGTGCCTCCATATAGCCTCCTCAGTGGTAGTAAGCCTAGATTAGTCGGCCCACCACGTCTTTTTTGTTTATGAGGCAGGAAAAGACCAATTACACGCAACCCGGAACAATCCGTAGGTATCCCTGTGTTTGTTTAGCGAGAGTGTGGTGCATGTATCTGAGAAGAAGGTTTTAACCGCCGCTTACTTCTATACACGATGGGTGCTAGTTTTTGTTGGCCCGCATCAAGCAATGGAGTGCCACCCACGGCGGCAGCAGACAGCGAAGAACAAGGAGCACAAGCAGAGCCGGCCCAGCTGCCCATCGTCACCTCATGTCTTTAGAGGATGCCCCTATCCGCCACCCGGGGAAGCGTCCAGTAAGGAGAAACCAGCGAAAACCCCACCTGGGAGGTATCTATTATGTACGCCGCTAATAATTAGTAATTGTCCTTTGGCTTTTCAATAGGTATATGGTGATCTTACAAAAAAAAATAGAAATAGTGTGATGATTTTGTATTATCAGCATTAAAATTATCACACTGGAGCTAACATTATTTTCAGGACTAAGCCTTAATCGCAAAATATTACTAATTAATTTATTATGTTTGAATACACTAAAGTTCATCTAATTATTATACAGTTTTAATCAGATCTTGTTAAAAATTTGATAAATTTATTATTTAAACTAAGATGATGTAATAAATAAGTTGTTAGACTTCAACCTTCATTACCCTTTACGTACAGTGCACTCTGCATCTTCATTGTAGACAACAACTTTGACAATATAGCAGCTGGTTGAACTCAACGTTTTTTTATTTATTGTACTAACTTTGTTTTTAAAGCTCTTAAAATAACTATTCAATAAATATTATTATATTAGCTCAATAGTTTTCTATCAATTACAGTATTTTATGGCGTACATTCCGAAAATACAGCTATAATGTTAAAATATTTAGAACATTCCAATGACAGAAAAAATTAAAGCAATGGATTAAAAATTTTTATTTTTTTTTATCATAATTTATTGTGATTTATGAATGCATAAAATCATTAAGGAATTTTTTATCCTACTTTAGTAATTTTTTGGCATTTTTGAATTCCCCTCTTTAAGTTCTGCCAAGTTTAGGAGCCATGCATATTGTCCCATTATTGCATAATTTTTTATAATTCACCAAGATTATCTTATAACTATATGCTGAGACAAATCAATCGTCAACCGAAGAATCAAATAAATCATGTTAAGTGATAAAAGCATGATGAATAGTAGAATCCAGAAATGGTTATTTTAAATTTATACTTAAATTATTGAGCATGGTGCAACAGTGTTATCTTCTTTTTAACTTTGGTAACTATACTGGATTAAAGGTGCTATTATAAAAAGATTATATTAATAATAATAATGAATTGTCTATTGTAACAAATATCTGTGGTGCTAACGAAAAAAAAATTTGACATAAGAAAGCACCATGAAAACAGTTCAAAAACTGTAAAATTTTTTTCAAATGAGCTAAGTATTGTCACATAGATTTCTCAATAGTATATTTAATTATGTTCGCCATCTAGCTATAAGCATGTCAGTTAATTTCGTAAGACAATCTCTTATGGAACGTTTCGTTCCTGAAATTCGTGGATCCAGAGCAATTACAAGGTAACAGATTATTAGTTAACATGTCCTAAGCTTACAAAGATTCTTTAGAATCCAGATCCAAAGAATCATAAGGTAATTGTATATACTTACACCACTTACAGCTTTTTTGTACCACCTGATGACGCTGAAAGAAATAAACAGAGAGAGGGAGTGCGCGCGTGCGACCGTATAATATGTATACTAATCTGGCTGACGAGAGAGTATGTGGCGGTGGGGGATGAACAAGAACGAAGGGGGCAAGGAAAAGTGTTATAATTTTGCCTATTTTTGTCAAGCGAGAGTCTTACTTAAAAAGCTTCGCTTAAAAAAGATAACACAGAATAAATTAAAATGAAACATAAAAATGTTTAAGTGACGAAGAAGTCAAAACCATAATTTCTTGATTTAATAAATCGTTAACATCTTGGGTACGTTGTTCTTTTTACAAAACTTTATTCATGAAGTTTGAAAATGCCTGTTGATATTCAAGTTGAATGACATATTATCTATTTTAATTTTGAAACCTAGCAAGCAAAACTAGAAAAATATTCCCTTGTGCATAAGAGTTGTCATTAAACAATTAGACCAATTCTGGAAAATGTATGCCACAGTCGATAAATGTATTAACTTTGTATCTGTCAGTCAACCTACGTATATTATTTGCAGCATGGCAAAAGAAACACCACCTTTTTTAAAGCTGTTTTAGAACATTCATCTTCAGGAGCTCATAGAAATTTCCTTCATATTTCTTATTTCATGCAAAATTTTAAAGTTAAGTATTCCTTAAATGAAATGGGTGCTTTGACTTCGTGTGGTTTTTTTAGATTATCTTATTGATCGTAAAATACACTTTTTAATTGCAATAACATAAGCATAATACTGGCATATGTCATAAGGTATTATGCTGTAGCTCATAGCTAAATAACTAGAAGCCAGTGTATCTGTTCTAGGTGGATTTAGTTACTCAAAAAAAAAAAAGATTTGCTAACGTTTTCATGCAAAATAAGACAAAGATTGTCAGATAAATTTCTTACGTAGTTATTAAGTTATAGTATACGATTAGCAACAGGCACGTTAGTTAGTACTAAAAGACAATTTCTTATGGGATGTTTCGTTTCTGAAAATAAGATTTGGAGCAAAAACAAAGTAAGAATTCATTAATCAACATTTACTGAGCTTGCAAACATTCGTTTTAATCCAGACCCAGAAAATTATACAGCGATTGTTCATAGTAACGCAACTTACAGCTTGTGTCATAAAAGAAGTAACTCTCGAGCGTTTCGATAGTCGTTTTGCCATCCTAAATTAGGACATTTTGATTACTCAGCGCTTAGTAAAGCTTCAGATAAATTCTTGACATTTATGAACCATACTTTTCTGACGCTTGTAATAATAATAAGGCTTTGATAAGGAATTGATAAAATAACCATAAAATGATAAACAATTACTTTCAAGAAGGGCACGTAGCTTTTCTCGATAGAGGATATCACTATGTTGTCCCATTGTTGTATGGTTCTCGACTAGTCATGAGAATTATTCCATTACCGTATGCTGGAAAATAATAATAGTCAACCAAAAAGTCTTATAAATCATGTCAAGTGATAGAAACACTATACGTAATAGAATCTAAAAATGGTCATCAAAAAATAATATTCAAATTATTGAACATGGTGAATTAGTGTTATGATCTTCCTAATATTAGTGATTGTACAAGATTAGAGGTCCTCTTATAAAGAGATAATAGTCATAACAAATGAACTATTAAAATAAATATCTCTGGCACTTACGACAAAAAAATTCGACATTAAAAAGCACAGTGTAGACTAAAACGTAAAAACAATTTAAAAACGGTAAAATTTCTTAAATATGGAAGCTATCATCACCTTATCATTGTGTTAGCAATAATATTAGTTAAAAATAAATTACTTTATCTGACCAATGACTTTCTTCTAATAATGACAAAGTTATAAACAAACCCAGATTTATATCGCGAAGGTAACATCAACGTCTGAAATGGAAGTCATTTTTTTAACACACTTCTGTACTAATTGTATATTGAATAGATTCCCAAGAATAGTACATGTTGAATACGTACACAATAAAGAAACAAGAAGAGCTCAGAATCGGAAATACTTTTAATAATAACTACTGTTAATATTCTAGCAAATAGTGCTTATACGTATCTCGAAAGAAAATTCACACAAGGCTTTAAGAACTGAATTACATTGTTTTAGAAGTAAATTCTCTCTTTTTTTTAAATCCCTGTATATTTTGGGCAAATAGTGTCAAAGAAGAGGTCAATGCTAGTGCTTATTCCGTTGCTTTGTGACAATGTTGGCTTAGGGAATTACATAAATGGGTGTGCTTTGATACTGGTAAATTAAGGGGATCAAGGGCTAAAAGGCAAGAGAAGAAAGAAAACAAAGAGGGTTCGAAAAAAAGAAAAAAGTGAGGCAGAGTTCGTTGAGACGTGGAAAAAAATGATATGGTGGATGTTGACACTAGGAAAAAGCTGGTAAGTATCTTTCTCATCGTTTTTCGTGGTGGCTTTAAAAAAAAAAAGTGAAGAGTGATCGAGGAAGTAAGACCTTTTTTCGTTTTCTACGATTGAATCGGCAGATTTTGACGCGATTCTTCAAAGATATTGCGAGTAGCTCATTTTTTTTAACAGTGTTCTCACCTGCGTGCTACTAAAATCATTAACTATTTTTATGAACATAGTTTGGTGTGATCCATCTATTTTTTTTGTGCAAGAATCACTTGTTTCTTCGGTTCGTCAATTTGTTCTGGTACTCAACACCGTCAGATGCTATCTGGATGTAGTTTGATATTTCCCTATAAAGCGTATTCAGAGTAAAAGCTAGTTCTTACAAGTTTAAATACTAAAGGGATTGGCATTTTCAAGATGACTTTACGCACAGGCGAGTTATGAAGTTTATTTTAATTTATTGTAATCAAGATAGGATTTTGACAACCACAGAAATCCTCGATTGTGCTCAGAAAATAAAAACGAGGAAAAAAATTTTCTGCCAACCAGTAAAAAGTGCTATTAACTGAGATTTAATAATTTAGGTAGTAGTGTTTTGATTTAAAATAAGAAACATTTCCGTTATTTTAACGTGATTAAAAATTGTATCTTTGTTCTAATAAATACACAATTGTGACTGTAAAATACTCAAACTTTTAAATTTAAAATGTCTCAGTATCGTAGGCATTCATAAGAGTGTGTATGATATTGTTTAAAATATTTAAAAAAAATTAAATTTAAAAACTGTGCTGGTATCAAATGTTATGATCATTTTTGTGAAATTGTACGTTGTGGTAAGAAATCTGCTTTGAAATAGACCTTAAAGAAAATATCTAGTTCTTAAAAATTTTCATTTTCCACATTTATTTCTTAATAATTAGGGCATTCCAATCTTTCCCAATCAAGGATTTTATATAAATCATTATATACTTTAGGAATACTTAGGAAAACAGAGCTAGGAACCTAACGAATACGATTACATACAGCTTGTAATTTCACATACATTTACACAATACACAAAATATTTTAGGAGACATAGGCTGGGTACGTAACGTACGTATCACAAATCTTTCTTGGACAGATCTCGAGAATATTGAGGAACTCGTTGCAATTTTTAATTTCAAAATTACTACTTTAAGACTTATATGGGCCAACTGGGAAATATTATGTGGTTTTAGAATGAAGTTATAAGATGCATTTTTTATAGCACCAGTGTTACTAATGATTGCTTCTTTCAACACAGCAACAACAGCACTCATAATATGCCATTCAAGAGACAGTCTTTCGTTGATGACTTTCTTATTCAAATCCTGCGTATTATTTTCTGCGAATTTCCGAAAGCACAGATTTAATTCTTTAACAATAAGTTTACTAAAACTATGAATTTAATCACTAATTGTAATATTTAAACAACGCTGCTATCCAGTTGTGTCTTTGCAAATTGCAAAAAACCATTGATTGTGCTTAAAATGTAAAAAATGTGTGAGTCTTGTTTTTTTAAAGCTTAACGAAAATTAAAGTACATTTTAGTTATTATCGTTGTAGCTGTCACGTATATAAACCACCATATACTGGCCATTGAGCTGAAAAAAGTAATTCTTACAAGCATATAATCTACAAAGACTTATCATATACTAGTAGATTTTTCCCCATGCGCTCTTCATGCACCAACCCTCACTGCCTTGTCTTTTTTTTAACTCTGTTTAATTGAAATGATACTTTATGAATTGTAAGCGTTTTTGCATATATACTTATAAAAATTGGAATTTAATAACAACTATTTATCTCTTTATATGTGTCTTTTCTCGTATCACAAGAACTTTATTTCTTAAGTAACAGTTTACTGTACAATTGTATTCGTAAATCATGAATATTAAAAAAATGTTGATACCTAATAATAAAATATATATTCAAAAGACTCTAACAAAGTAGCTTAAGTTATTTTATGAAAATAAATTAATCAAATTAGTGATTAACTTTATCGTATTTTATTGTTAAAGCTTAAAATTTCTGTTTATTTCGTTCGTATGGCAGCTCATAATATTTTCTTGAGCTTTTACATTACAAAGTTAATTAAAAAACTTTCTACTAAAATAATAGTAGTTTTTCACCTTTTTACCTCAAGGAAGCACTTTTGCCGCTTAATTTTGGGTTCTCAGGCGTAAAATGGTATACGAAACTTGATTTAAAAGGAATTTCGATGAGCCCCTTTATTAGTAAATTGAAGCCATGGGCACACAGTGAGAAATTCTTGTTCAAAGAACAGAGTTTTTGCATGTATAATCTTAAAGATCTGAAAGACTTTTTCTTTTCTACAAATGCAAATTCGTATTTTATTCCCGTAGGCACACTTTGGGCCTTCAAATTTCTCTATAAATGATAATTAAGTATCTTAACGTAGGCCAGCACTAGCTCAAGCAAAATTTTTACTTGTTACATCACTTATATACAAACCTGAGTTACAGACTTATTTTATTCAAATATAAATTAGAGATTTGGTTAAAACAATTTTTAGTTGGTACTGTAATATCCCATATCATATACCTTATATTAATGAATGTAAAACACAAGGCTTCGGTTTTAAATTATAATAATCGGAAGCTCAGCAATCTCTAAACATCGCATGGTACACCTGCTTCTGCATTCGCGTGTCATACAACTTACTTTTTAAGGTCATTAAACTACGCGTGCAACCTACAACAACCTTATGAAGCACTTAACTAAGAACATCAATTCGCAGTAGCACACCCAAAAATGTGAATGATCAACAATTTCAACATTCTTTACTGCGTATGTCCACAAGAAATATCATACACAATTTCAAGAGCAACTTTTACTTAATGTAAAATTCAAGAGATCAACAGTTTTAACTCTAAAGTAACTATAAAGTTTGAAGAGTAAGTTGTGTTGCGTCTTTTAGGCGTATCTAAGACTAAGTTCGGTGTGCAAGCTACGTGTTAGAAGCTTGCATTTCAAGCAAACGTAAGACTTAGTTCGGTGACTAAATTTTGTGAAAAAAGCTTGAACGAACCAATCCACTGTAATCTTACTTGCTAAATAATAAATCAAGTCAGAACAAGGAAAAAGGGACCGTCGATTTGGGTTCCGACGTTAAAAGCAGTAGCCTCATTATTGTCCCCATCACGAATCTTCTCGTGTTCGATTAGAATCATCGTTGCGGTCAACCACGTAAGATCTTGCGACTGCGTGCGTGCAAGCAGTGGCTAACCATCGATCATAGAAGTAAGTTTAGTTAAAAAAACTATAAATCGTAAGCTTGTCAATGCAAGTATGAAACTTTATAATTTATATTATTTGTAAGATCAACTATTTCCGGCTTTTTGAAATTTATTAAATCATCAGATAATACATAACTTGATTGTCGATTAAATAAATTTTTTCAGTTCAAATATGTTTCAACTTCTAAATTAAACAAAAAAGTCTAAGATTTAAAAATTTAACTAACGGACACAATTCTTACTTTAATGAATAAACTGAGCAAGGAGAAATTTAAGTAGACAAAGTATGACAGATACTTTTATAAGGACGTAAGATAAAAAGACATATAAGATATTCTACAATTACCCTACATAAGATATTAATTCAAATAGTAGGTCAACAAAAGCTGGTATAGGACACACTAAGATTACTGCAAACATATTACCCAGTAAAACCTAACACCGTAAGGCCGAGTCAACAATTAAAAAGAAAACTATACTGTAAGAATGAGCACGTAAGATCTATAGGCCAATGGCTGGTGTCTGACAAACAGAAATTAAATTCATTTGTTTGTAAAATTAATCTACAAGTACAGCCCTTCACTTATCAAGGCTCGTACGTTACAGATAAGCATTCCTTGGGTAACTGAGCCATTTGTTTTATACTTATCGTACGCTTTAACCAAATCAAAATTTTTCATTTTTTTTATTAATTCGTTACAATTTAATTATTATCCCAATTTATTCATTGTCTTTTGTTTTCTATTTTGAAAGTTTTTTTATAAAATAAATCAGACACTTAAAGATATGAGCAATGGAGCTGATGTTTCAAGAAGAGTACAGTTACTGCAACGGTACCATACAGCAAGCAGAGCCATTATATCACTTGAATCTCTTGAATAATTATGTTACGTAACCCTAAATAATGAAGCTTTACATACGAATAAAGCTGCCCAACACATACCCATACATAGTGGCCAAAATAAACTGCTTTAAAATGTCTTGCAAAGTATTGAAAATGGTAGATCCCTTATCTAAAATGAGAAAATACCTATGTTTTTTGAAACGGTCATTTGTAGGCTGAAGGGTGAGGCAAGGAGTTGTCTAAGCAGATAAACAATAAATACATAAGACTATCTTATGAACCATTTGAAGGCACACTTTGCTTCTAAAACTTACGCTCAATACATTACTGACATCAATAAATCTCGGATAAAACGAGGAAAAACTATTTTCGAATGTCACAAGAGAATCTGTTAATAAATTAATCAAGAATTTTTAATCACCGATGCTAGCTTACCTAAGAAACAATTCATTCATAAATAATATAAAAAGAATAGTTGGACCTCTAATCACCGACACTTGTACACCTAAAGGCATGCTTTAATTATGATCATAACTAAAAACAAAGGATTCTTAATGACCGGTACAAGCTTAACTGAAAAACAATTCATTCATAAACAATACAAACAAAAAAAAAGTTAAGATTAAAATCGCCGAAGCTTGCACGCCTAAAGGCCCTTTTTCTTAATTATTAATACCAGCGAAGATTTTGGACTCTTATTACCGATGCTTGCACGCCTAAGGTTTTTTTTATTAACTATTAATGAAAAAAAAGTAACTTTATTTCTTAAGTAACTTGTACCTGTACAATTGTATTCGTAAATCATGAATATTAAAAAAATGTTGATACCTAATAATAAAATATATATTCAAAAGACTCTAACAAAGTAGCTTAAGAATTGGATTTTAGATTACCAATGCTTGCACCCCTGAGAAAACTTTCTTAATAAAAATACTTAAAAAACAGTTGGACTCTCAATTTTCGATGTTAGCACGCCTGAGAAAAAAATGTATTTATAAGTAAAGCAAAAAAATATTTGTGTTTCATATCGCTAACACTTGCACGTGTGAGGTCACTTTATTAAAATATAAGAAATGAAAAACAGTTAGAATTTTAGTTAGCGTCACTAGCTCGCAAAAAAAAAAAATATGAATAATTCAAAAAAAATAGTTAGGTCTGTAATGGCTGATACTTGCACATCTAAGGGTACTCTTAGTTAATTATTAAAACTAAAAAACAGTTGAATCTTTAATCATCGATATAAGTAGGTAAACTATGGGGATTTAAGGAGAGTAGGAATTCTTGAATAGTGTTGATTCACGTTAGTGGATTCAAATCCTCATTGTTCTAGAATCCCCATTGTCCTAGAATTCCCACTGTCCTAGAATCCCCACTATCCTTAAATCCCCATAAGGGTTTGCGGCTTCTTAGCCTGACGGCCACAACGCTACTGCGATGAGAGTGCTACTGCGTTAAGTTCCATTACTACCCCTTTCGCTTTACTGCGCACGTAGGTGCTCTTGTCGTTCACCAGTTTCACTGCTGAACTTGCTATTCTCGGATGATTACCATAGCTTTTCCACGCTGCTCTTCTTTCAGGAGACCCTACCAGTTCGACGGCTCGTTGATGAATGAGCTCTCTGTAACTTGCAGCCACCTTATATAGAGGTTCTGGTTATTATTATCTATCTTGCTCATGTGCGCATACGTACATACACTTTCACTTTAATCGTACCAGGATACTCATGTCTTAAGTATGATTCATAAACAGTTTTAGCATTATCAGACGATGTGTTACAAATACCTTCAAGGAGACTTAAAAATAACTATGAGAGAAGTTAAACATGTCATAAAGTTAACTCAAGGACATCTTTAATATAACTTCCACATGTCCTTACTGCTGCTTATACCCAAAAGGTGGTTTAGTAAAATTTTTTACGTCCATGATGTTAATTTAGCCACACGTTTGATAAGAGCCCAAAAAAAACGCTCTTATCTGTGCGATACAACTATTAAATCTTACCTCTTCAAAACGTTGAAAAAAATTAAGACAGATAATTTAGTTCGCTTATTGTCTGCTAAATCGCGTTCGCACAGTAAAAATAACTTTATAAAGTATAAAATACTAAAACAAGTGCTGATACCCATTCCATGGATTCAGGCAAATCTAGAAGAAACTTTTTGTACACTCTAACGTTATGATGCGCACAATTGGCCTTGTACGCTCCATTGTGATGCGGGCATAAAGTGGCTAGTTTTATTTTACCAGTTACAGGATAGCCTAAATTAGTAAACAATAAATTTGAATCTTTCCGACCATTATTTTCTCAAGGAAACAAATACATGAACTTTCTTAGCATTGTGTAGGTATTCTCGAAAAATTGTTCCTTTAATGTTGTATGGATAATTTCTTGACTCCGACGGTAAACCACGGAAACAGCGTTCCAAATATAAGTTTTCTCTTCTGTATTTGTCTGAGAGTCGTTGCCATAGAAACGGCTCTTTCAAGAGAAATACTATAGGTTTACCATCAGAATAAAGTGGTCGTGGAGCTAACTCTTTGACAACTAAATCGTTAACAGGTTGTTTATACGTTAGCATATCAACTACGTAATCCATTAGTTTTAAGTGCATAGAACCTTTTTTAATACTTAATGTTCTCCTCCCTAATGGATCACTATTTCTCATTGCTTTTTTGTGATTCCTTTTTGTCCTTCTGATCAGTCCACTCCACATATCAGTCAATGAACTTTTCACACTCTTTGTATTTTATATCGTACTCTTTCTTTCCCACATTCTGATCTTGTCCCATGATGGTCAGCTTGTGTGATATATGAATAGTTTTTTAAAAAATACCACAACTTTTTTTTGATTTAGATTTATCTTCAGACTTTTTTTGTACCAATTCCCTCTCCTAACGTTCTTCTCAAAGTTTGCCCACTCTTCTTGTCTTCGCTTATTCTCTTCTTCTTCTCTGCTCCAGCTGTTGCTGCTATTGTGACCTTTCTCCATAACGGTTAAAAGACGAATCATGTTAAGAGAGTTAGGCACGAGTCTTTAAAGTCTTACCCCCACAACCATCATCTTTCCCCACCTCTACTTTTCATGAGTTTCTTGACATCTTCGCTCATCAGATGGTATTGAATAATGCGAGCGTATAGAGTTAAGCAATAGGCTGATGTCTTGGCGGGAAGATTATTATGACATTTAAATTCCAAACGTACGTCAACTGGAGCATTTTTCAGCAACTCATTTTGCTTAAAGCAATCAATGACGATAAGAGGTATATAAGATAGGAATTGGAGTTTGCTTAACAATAAAGCGCGATATTTACCATAATATGAATTCTGAAAATTAGCATTCATATCATACAACAGTGCAAACTGATTTTTTGCTATATCAAGATTTAGATCACTGTAGGACTAATATTGCAGATTTAAATAAAGTCTTACATTCCTTATGTAACAATCATTAAATGTACTGGCATTAACTCCTCTTTAATTCTGACGGTTCTTCTGAAAAGCTAAAATTACACAGCGTGGTTTTTTCAACTGATTGGACGTTTTCACTGTCCAAATATGTTTTGATGTTGTGGGCAAGAGTAGATATTCATAGAGCTTCCAAGTTCGGAAACTCATAGATATGAACTTATTTTTTTGTAAATAATTAAGCAGTCAAATTTTATGAGAATCCGACATCACTACATATGGCATATGCTATTTGAGTTTTAATATTTCTATCTTAAACTCTTCCCAGACTCATACTGCGTTAGCATCACTATTAGCCACTATCTGTGATGAAATAACTGCATTTAAATCAGTTTATGATCTGTTGAGTATAAGTTTATGTTTCACGTTAACAACAATCTTGCGATAGTTTTCAGCGGAACCTAATATCATATTCAGTGGAATCAAGACATTAAAGTTGCCACTTATATTAGATAGAGTTGTTTTATCTGAAATTCCAAAATAACCGGCATTTTCAGTCATTAGATCCTAATCAGGACTAAGTGTAAGCCAATTGTCTATAAAGATCCTCAAACATACATTCTTACATTTATTTATCTCTATAGCATTTATCTTATATCTAATTTCTTTGAATAAATGGCAGATGGCGTTGTTTACCAATTCAGTACTTCCTGCTACTGTGATACCATGTGATTTTACTAACCTTCCATAAATGTGAAGGAAACTGCGTTATAGTAGCAGACACATGTCTTAATGTTAAATCGATATAGGGTTTTCATCACTATTACTATAAGTTGCAGATGCGTATGGTTGCTGAGCATAGATCTCATAGTGTGCAGTAGACTCATAAGAGGTGATGGGTGACTGAATGCTTAGAATCTCTTATATGCTTGATGCAACAAAATAAGAATAAACAAAATATTTTCCACCAGGGCCTTTTATTATTTTTAATCCTAGACTTCTTAGAAATTTAATTTTTTGATGCGTTAGCTTTTGAAGTTTCAACTGTTTTCTCCGTTGACGTTTTGACGGTTGAGATGCTCGTTGTCGACTAAGTGCAGGAGTGCACGTCGAACTGTTTATATACCTTTAAAATTGTACACAATTCTCATTATTGTAAGGGTTTTATGTAACACCTTATCGTTATGACTTCTCCACGAAAATTGACTATTTTACCGTCCTGGTCAACTATACGTAATTGTATATGATCAATAATGCACCCAACGATCGGTAAATAAATTATTTGTGAAGCAACTTCAATAATTTTGTATCCTGTCAGAACGGCTAGAATAAATTCGTGAATTATAAAAACCTTTTTTCTGTTTATTACTAGTAATGCATTTACTCTGAGAATAGCCACAGTTAAGTCTAAGTTATGGTGTTAACTTTTGAAATACGTTCAGTGAAACCTAAGAGACGGCCTATAAAATCTTTTGGTCTAAAATCAATAGAAGGACTACAGATTATTACACTATGAAATGTGTAACTGTTGGGTTTTATATCAACAGTTATACCCAAAGGCTATATTCAGTCCACTAAAAATGACTCAATATCTCGAATTTCGTAGCTACATGTTGGAAAAACGACCACTAAATTACCTACATAAAATTTATTACAACCTTCGTCAATATTTGGAATCGAATTAAATGTAAGGAGTTCTACTAAGCCAAGAACGTAGTTATATTTTGAGGATAATTCGATAGGTGAAAAATACTGCGCTTTTAATACAGAAGAAGTACCAGACAGACTAAGTGTCAGTGGTTGTTCATGACTGCTGAAGAGCGAATGAATGATTTCTGATTATAACACTTCCTTATATACTTTTTGACAAACTCTTCAATAAAAGTAGCAAGCACCAGTGACCACAGTTAAAAGAATCAAAGACTTGATATTTTTAATAGTTTGACTTAATCTTATCAACTCTTAAGTACAGCATTAAAACTAAAGGTGGCTGCAGATTGCCAAAGCTGTCAAACTATGTAACATTATTACCATATTCTCGATACCCTACCCAATGAATTCTAGGTCCGTCCTTACTCTCAAGATTCATAATAGCAGTTTCACGATATCGTGGACCATTTGAAGGTACGATGTTTCGCATTCATGCCCTACAAAAATTAGAAATTCTTAGTTTTTTAGCATATGTAAGTAAAATTAAATTGGTTAAAGCTTGATTAGGAATTTTTTTTCATCGATTCTTTTTTTAAACCACTTTCAGCATATGTCTTTAAGTAGACACCTAATCCAGTTTTATATAATCGAACTGTCAGACCTTTTCCAAGTGCAATAGCTTGTATAGTCTTATTGTGTCTTTGGCTTTCTTGCAGCTGCTGTTTAGCAGCCTGATTAGCATTTATACTTTTTAATATTTCAGCTACACCATTAGCTAGTGCTCTGGTTCCACTCAAACCAGTTAATAAGGTTATTAAAGGTATAACACCACCAGTTTAAGCTGGGAGAAATGAGATACATAGTATTTTTACACTTTTTTACCACCTACTTTCTCAACTGTACTACGCGCCCCCTTCAAAGCCAAAGTAACAACCTTGTAAGCATCTGTGATCTTGGTTTTTATTTTACGTGATGCAGCTTTAACGACTGTACGCAAGGCAGTGCACGGTCTCTTCTTACTTTTCATACCAATACCCTATGTACTTTTCAGCCCCATAGTACTCGCAATAGCTAGAGCCGCTGCTTTTTCTCCATTATTCAAATTTCTGGCTTTGATTCTTTGCCAAGCTTTCTCGGTTAAGACTTTATCTGCTGAGTTTCTAGCTTTGATGTCTTCTTGATTCTAATAATAAGCTACATCATGCTCCTGGCACGCTTTGTCTAGTGGATTTATACCTAGATCACCTCTGGCAAGACGTTTAACAAGTTTAGTACCTGGTCCGCAGTACTGATAGCCTGGTATGTGAAGTTCAGCGGGTAAAGTGTTTATGATGTTATTTTGAAGACCGCATTATTTCTAATGTTTGATCATCACTCTATAGAGGTTAGATTACGACTGAGCTCTATAAAGGAAATCATCGTATTTATAGTCTACAGATCTGAAAATGTGCAACCACGAGATTATATAAGTGGTGTTTTCATAGACTAAATGTCAGTCCAAGTCTATCCGTTGTACAGTGCAGACATGGAATTTAAAGAGCAATCCGTAAAATTGCACATTACTACTGTCGATGCTGTTGTAAAATAGAAAAAGTGCCTCAGTCGACATCGTGAGTTACTACCTGACAGTATTCGAGCTTTTTTCTGTGGTCCATTTACTTGTGGTAAGACAAACAATTTATAAGCACTAATTATCTATCTAAATGGACTAAGATTTAAGAATATTACTCTGTATTCAGAGTCACTTAATCATCCGGAATATAAGTTCTTAAAAAAGCTTTTGGAGCCTATAGATATTGTGCAATATCTTCTTTTTAGTAAACATGAATTATTAGTGTCTCCAGACGATGCTCTATAAAACTCTATTATAACTTTTGATAATATCGCATGTGAAAAACAGAATAATATGAAAGCTTTCTACTGCATGGGTAGACATGAAAATATCGATTGCTTTTATCTTTATCACTCATATGCACGAATCCCAAAGCACCTTGTAAGAGATAACGTTAATCTTTCAGCTTTATTTCGTTAAAACAAACTTAATTTAAATCATGTGTACGAGGATCACGTACATTCTGGTATGTCCTATAGACAGTTTAAAGATCTAAGCTAAAGCTGTTAAAATGATGGTAAATATGGTTGCAATGTCATCGACAAAGATAAGCAGATGAACAATAGCCGATACCGTAGAGGTTTCGACAGTTTTTCTATAAATATCAGTCGTATGAAGTGGGGAACTAATCAGTCTACTCAAAGACGTCAAAGCGTAAGAATGTACGAGAGAAAAAAAGACATCCTTTATTAGCTGGGGACGGCAAGAAAAGCCGTCAAAAAGAGGTATTGATCATTAAAATTTGGAAAAGATAAGGTCGAAAGAGTACTTAGTAAGACTTTTGAACCAATTACCAATCCTTTACAACAAATCGTCACAAACAAAGAAAAGGAATAAAAAGAATCATTCCGTGATTAAGAATTATTTCAATGATACTCCTACGCCAAATCTGCCTATCAAACAATAAAAAGAGAGAAAAAATACAGCGATGATAAAGATACGATGGTTGAGTCTGCTGTCAGTCAAAGTGACAATAATGATGATGTTAATGATGATGACAATAATGATATAAATGTTACCATTCGAAATCAGACAGATAATGATGATAAAAATCCTTCCAATAACTTATACTTATAGATAGTTAACGAAAAACAGAAAGATTTATTAGATTATCTGTATGGGCTTCGAAAAAAAGATGGAAAGTACAAGTTTAGAAACTCATCAATAAATTTAGATTTCAATGAAATTAGGATGAATGAGATAAGATTTTCTATAACAGTCAGATTAATAAAGCTACTCGGCAAAAAAAATTCTGGTAGAACTCGCATTATTAAAGATGATTTGAGTTAACATTATGTACTTTTGTAAACTTCAAAGGCTCATCGAAAAGGTTTTAGCAAGAATGGACCTACTCAAACACATAATAGTAATAAAATTATAGCTTCGATGTTTGATCTTACCGAAATTATTAAAAAAGGTCATTGTAACTTTACAATAAAATTGCTAAGCCAACGTAACAAGTGGATAATGTACACTGGGACAATCCAAATAAGCTGGTGGATCGTCTCCAATTACTCATAGCTGAAAGATCGGCAGGAAATCTAAGCCATGAGAATGAAATAATATTAATTATTGAAAAGTTACGAGAAAAAAGGAATATATACCGAGGTAAAGGTGAGTTTAAATCAGTATCGCAAAGAGCATCAACGTGTTTGTATGTAAGCTAAGTAAGACTGAAGGCAGCAGCTGAGGTCCTCTTGGTATTGGATACAAAGTCACTGCTGATGGTCAGTATAATTTACAAAACAGAGAATTGTGCAATGTTGCCACAGCAATTGATTACAACGATGCTATGAATCTAAGTAGTTTTCAGAACAAGAGGTAAGTTATAGTTGACGAGCAAGATAAGCTAAAAGCAATTTTAAGTAATTTAAATGATTTATTTACTCGGGAAAGAGCAAATTTGGATCAGAAACTAAATACTTCAAAAGACAGGTTATCTTAGATTTTTAACATTACTCCAGAAGATAATTACAGTATATAAATATACTAGTTGTATGTGTGTGACATCTCCTTGCATTCACTTACCAGATGTCAACGAGGATGGATAGCAAAAAGAAAATTGTAGTGGAGGATCTCCATAAATTAGCTCATCGTTACTTTCCACGTCAAAAGTATAATGTACAAGGATTGGATGAAACATGGCTAGCTTATATCGTTAGAATTATTTCTTATGCTAGAGAAAACAAAGGTAATAGATCCATGCTTACTGTAATTGACATATTTTCAAAGTATGCATGGGCCGCACGAGTAAAACGAAAAGCCGGGGATGACGTCACAGCAGCAATAAGATCCACATTAAATCAAGGAAGAGTAGCAAAAAATTGACATACTGATATAGGTTAAGAATTTTATAACAAAAGATTATAAGATCTAATGTAACAGTACAAAATCCATCTGTTTTCAACTTACAGTAACCTTACAGCATCAATATGTGAAAGATTCCATCACACATTAAAAAACAGAATGTGGGTTGAATTCAGTTTAAATGGTAACTATTAAGGGCTTGATTTACAGCCAGACCTAATTACAGCCTATGATATTAAAAAACATTGCACAACAGCTATGAAACCAAAAGATATTATGTCAAAGAATAAAGCCGAACTTTTAAAACGCTATCATTTTTAAAGTGAGCCAGGAAGAAAAAATCCACAATTTAAAGTTAGTGATGAAGTGCGTATAAGCAAAGTCAAAATGCTTTTAAAAAGATGATACACCAAATTGGTCTGCAGAGGATTTTACAATCACTAAAATATTAAAAACAAATCCAACTGCTTACCATTTTCAAAAGTCCATCTTGTGGAGAAGGTTCTTAAAAAAATGCGGTAATCCAATTTATGTTAATCGGTTAGGATTTAATAACTCTTATAACAGTTAAATTAATAAATTAGATGTTTGATGGAAAAATGATAAAATAGAAAAGGGAAAGTAGAAAGAGCCCTGACCAACGGCCCCTCCTGTGGACAAAAATCTATCTATCATCCTTTTTTACCTCCATAGACTTTTTCTTTCGCTTTTTTTTTTATGGATGTATATATACATTTGTTTATACAAATTTTTATTAAAAATTAACAAATTCAAAATTTTAATTGCCATGATCAACTATGAATGAAGCATACTTTTGAACTTTTTCCCTCCATTCATTATACAAGTCTTTATCTTTTTCGATGGCTTTGGAGACGCGATCTGGAGCGAAGACTTGGAACCCATTCTCGATGGTAATGATGACCTTGCACCCAAAGCACGTATTAATCTTGCTTAGCTCTATCACCATATATCTTCTATCTTCCTGCAACTCTGATAACTACCTTGTTGAGAGATGAATATTTTTAGCAATACGGTTTTACCCGACAAAATTCATTTTCTAAAACAAATCGAAAATCCAATCATTATGTGCTACAGCTCACAGTATATAAATTTAAAGTAGCTACTCACTTCAAAGTCAAGCTCAATCTGTTAATAGATAAGAAGGGTTAAAATCTTTGTACACTGCTTCAATGAGGAATCAATGTGCTCTCTGGCTCGCTTAACGTTAAATTGACTTTCACAGGCTGATATACCTCTTTACGTAGGCTAGCACCTTTTTCTTATTTGGAGGAAGACTTGATATGCTCTCCAACTCATCCAGCATTGGAATGAGCTTTGTAAGCTGAGGTACCTCCTGATATAGAGATATTCCCTCTCCATAAGCTTACCCTACTCCAACATTCTCCATTGGACGTCACTCTTTATCTTATTCTTCTTCTACTTTTTCGTCTTCCTGCAGTAGCATTTGTAGGAGTGCTTCATCCTCCTTATCCATTATGAGTTTGTGCCCCCAAAGCAGTGTATCGGTAGAGTTGAGCAGCAGATGTCGCTTATCATCTTTCGGACTCAGAGCTAATTTTTTCTGTCTTTCAGTGTTAACGTCATGGTGCATGGAACGAATGAGATTTTGCAGGCATGTAATTTCAGATGTGTCAAATAAACAATCTTCATAGTCCTTAAATCTTATTTTTGTCTTGACAACAGATGTTTTCATGCTTTTTGCTTCTTTAATCAATTTATCATCTTGTACTCAAATACAATACATTTTAATACAAAGACCAATATATTCAAGCATAATTTTACCACAACACTTATCCTTCGTGAGCCCAATCACTTTCTTGTTTCTTCGAGGTAAATTAAAACGATTATCGTCTGCATAATCTGATGTATCGAACTTATCGATATATTCACCAATTACTTTATAAATGTCTTTATCTTGAATTTTATAAATCCAACAATCAGTGTCTGTGTATAATAACTTGCACATATCTGTATAACGCTGCTTTATGTACGAATAATGGAAGTCATTTGTTAGTGTTTTTATAAATGGAGTACACTAAGTCTAACTTAGATACACTTTTTAATTGTGATATCTGTTTGTGCAAGTTGTATAGCCACAATATTTTCAGCGAATATTGTTTGACTGTGAAAGTTTGTTTTAGTAATAAGGGTCTCGACACTATAACGCCTATGCTATTTATTAACATGCTTAACATCAACTCTTTTTCGTTCGCTTTCCATTGTCTCCCCGTAAATCGCGTTTATTAATAGCTTGAAGAAGAGTATCTCAAACTCATTCTTTACATTCTTTCTTTTCTCAGTATTTAAATTAACGTAGGGCTTTGACCATGCACTTTGATTGAATTTTAATGCTCTATGTATTTTACGCAAGATTAATCAATGTTTCAAAGCTTGGTTTAAAGCTCGATAGTGTATGATATAATTTTCCTTATTGTATAATGTAGTCATCAGTTTTTTTTGCTTTGTACCACGTTATGTTATATGTTTAGGATACAAAGGTAAGTCTTTGTAGTCGTCGTGTAAGCTCCTAGAATACTCCAAGTCGACTTCCAATGTGTAGCCGTGAAAGTGATTGTCCAGAACATGGAAAAAATGTAAACTTCTTAGATCACTCACCCATTCAAAGCTACCAAGTGACAAGGTTTGTGTTATAGTCCAACCGTAGAGATTATTAGTATCGTAGTACTTATGAAATTTTTTTTTTTCCACGGGATTATATTCTTCATCCATGTATTTATTGTTTGTTTTCGCAAACCAGATAAAAAATTGACTCATACCACCTCTCATACCTCTTTTGATAAATAATAGTATATCTTTATCTGTGAAAAGCTGTAATTTAACTTGTGTATATTTCAGCATGGCATTCCATGTTAGACCAGACGTCGTGTAGTAGTGTGCAGAATCAAGTCCCTACGCGTTTATACTAGTTGTATAAAATTTTTTTGAAAACATCCACAAAAAATAATAAGTCAGTCTTCAAGTATAAATCTAAGTATGGACCAAGAGATTTGACACTGAATGTTTTCCATACGTTTAAGGCACGATAATAGTCATGATCAGAGATTTAACTCTCGGTAAATTTGCTATAAAAGTCTCCTTTACTCAAAAATTCAACACCTTTGAGCTTCTTGAAGAAACTGACGTAATCATACGGGAAAACCTCTTTTCTTAATAATAACTTTATCTAATCTTTAGTGTAACGATCTTGCATATATGTGCTCGAAGTTATATTGTATGGATCCGAGTAAGATGCTAGCTTTTCCAACGATGACGGCATGAATCTGAATGATTCAATGGATCTGAAGTTGATATCACTATCATCAATATATTTCGTAAAAGGTATGTATTTTTTGTATTTCTAGCAATTAGTGTGACACGACCTTTCAAGTCTGCAGCTGTTGCTATTTCCTTTATTATGAAGTGAGAGTCATAAACAGTCAGATTATGGAAAACAACAGGTATAAATCTTGAATTTTTATAGTTAATATAAGAAGTGTCATGAGCGGCTCCTCCAAATTTTCCCGTGAAATGGCAATGATCTCTCACTTTTTCTTCGTTTTTTCTAAAGGTTTTTCCACAAATATGCCATCATTTTGTTAATGCGAAGTTTAACATTTCTCCATCCATAAGATTCATTGGCTTTGGTTCCTTGTACATTTGGTTTAGCTCGTCTGCAAGTGCTATAAGGTTATCCACAAACCACACTGCAGGAGTTTTAGCTCCATCAGTATCTTTTTTTTGACTGTAGCTATGATAAATTGAGCGTGTACCTTAAAAACTGCACTGAATATAGTATCCAGTGTTGTAAGCTTGATGTTTTTAAAAATCTGCGATCATCATTTTCAACTGGTCTTAAAAGGCACTTAAAGTCAGTAAATATAACATAAGGAACTTTCTTCTTATAATTAAAATTATTGAACTGGAGCACACTTTAATCCTTAGTTGTAAGATTTACTTTATACTTATAAACCACTACACAGTCAATCTCGTGGTTTTGAAGTTGATATTCAGTTTAAAAAAAATTCACAAATTAACATCTCTCACAAATGAAGCACTTACATTTATGACTTGTTAATTGACTTCTAAGTAAACGTGATAAATTTTTATTCAACACATAGTGGATCTTAAGTTCTGGAACATTTATTTCACTAGCAGTTTCATCATATTCCTCTATTCCTTCCTCATTTTCATCAGTATAGTAATTTTAATCGAATAATAAATTGGCATACTTTTCTTTTTTCACCAAAATTATATGGCATGGAGTAACTTCGTAATTATTTCAAACTTTTTAAGAAATGTATAGGTTCACGGATACCAGATTTTGTTTTTCAAATTTTACAATATCTTTCACTGATACTGGAAACTTTATACCACTACAGTTAAGTTCATTTTGATACTGTATGTACTGGTTGATACGTTTACTGTGCATTCTGCTGGATGAATAGCTGATAATACTGCCCACATAAAACACTTATCATCATTGTTCTTTACATTAACACAAGCTCTCCTATTGTGAATAACATGCGGTAGTTCAATGTACGAACTTACTTTCATCAGATTGAGCACATTAATTTTTATCATTAAATGTCAAATCTGTTGCAATAACAAGCCTGAATCTCTTTACTCAAACTCTCTTATTTGTTGTTCCAATGGCTCATTTACATGGCAATCAAACCACTCACTAAGATTTGTTGAATTATAAATTGAAGCATTTTAAGTGTTAAAGTATTTAATTTCACTACTCTCAGAGTCATTTTTATGTACCACATATTCACTTGAGAGCTCAGCCTTCACCTTTAATGCACTAAGCTCTGGCAGAGCTGCCATAACATTTTCATCAACTAAAAATTTTGCATTATCTAAAAATTATTCAATGTCTAGGTGTGCAAAATTCTTCATAATACCTAATCTTATACGTCTATTGAAAGCCAAAACAACATCATTTCACTGCACAGTATTTCTAGGTATCACTGATACGTTTAATTTTACTCTCAAATCTCCTTCAGTTTTATATCAAAATTTCGTAAGCTTATTCTGAATGCTTACTAAATAAGCTGTTAGCGCCATACACGATTGCCGTTTTGCTCTGGTTAATTTTGACGTTGTAAGCTACTCTTCTAGTGTAGCAATCGCCTCTGAAAATAATTGCAGCCATCTACGTAAGTCTGAATCATCTACATCCATACTGACTGCACAATCTTATAACTGCAGCAACATTTTTACTGTCAGTTTGAAATATTGTAAGTTTGCTATGGTATATTTGATCCTTGATTTAGCTGAAATGATTCACCAAAGCCACCAAAAGAACACCAAGCGAAGAATAACGGCTCTTCTGCTCAATCACACCTTATATCGGTGTTGCTCGAGTGGGAAGGCCGTTGATATCTGATCTTGCTGAAGTGGAAAACCAGAAAGACCCACTGTGCAGACTTATTGAATCTCGTTGTCTCTGTTGCCACTGATGTGCTTCCGACTGACTCCAAACGAAGAATAATTGCTCCAATACTCAGCACTACCTTATATCCTCGTATGACTGGAGTGTGAGTAATGTGCACATGCGCATGTGAGTAAAAGAGGTGGGAGTTACCCAGAATCTCTTTATTAGGAGGTTCAAAGCTGCAGACAGATCATTTGTCGATGAGTTGTTGAACCGAAAGGGTCTCCTGGATGACTGGATGAAGAGCAGCTCCAGCGCTAAACAACAGTTTGAGCCAGATGGACTACGTTGTTGCCCTGCAGGATTTTAAAAGGTATTCCAATATCTTCGTCTTGAAGGAGGCAACAATCATGACACTTCAGTAAGGTGCTACACCTATAGTTTACCAATTTCAAGCGTCTTGCAAACGGTCAAAGCTATCACCTGGTGAACGTCAGACTAATCAATGATCAGAATCTCATTATCATGGGATTCCATGGGCATCTGGTTCTATACCTCATAATAAAGTAATTCTTACCTTACAGAGCTTCATAAAAAGTGTTACGAAAATATTTGTGAACGGGTTCAAGAAGAAAAAGTGCCTTGAAGAAATTTTGTTTGATAAGTAAGTATCATCCATTTAGGACGCTTTTAACCTAATGACCATAACATCTTATATTTCAGAGTAATGGACAATATAAATGAGGTGAGATGTACTTTCACAAGGAGCTTGAACGATAATAAAAGAATTTTTGTTCTAATCATTTACTAAAAAAAAATCCAGTATATGCAAAAAGAAATGTATACACACTGAAACACTGGATTGTGAACAACCGATTACTACCATTTGCTCAAGTGCACGGAGAAGATACCACTGCTTTTTATGAATGATTTTATAATTTATTTTTTATAAATTGGAAATGTGATAAAAGAAAGAGAAGTAATGGGAAGAAGGTTATACAAGATTATTTCTCACGAGTGAAGGCGTTGAATTGAGGCTCTTACTACGTGTCTTTCTTTTAAATAATTTTATAATGAATTCATATACACTTAGTTCTCCACAGTACCATTACATTGTGCCATTTGTTATTTCTACTTTAATATTATCTTCTTTCAACTATCTATCATTTTTCTTTAATATTACCTTTTTTGCTTAATTAGTGTAGTGAGTAGTAAATAAAAGAACTTTTTAAGATATTCATTTAAAAAAAAAGAAGTAGTAAGGGCTCCGACCAACGCCCTTAGTCGTAAAGAACAACCACTTAGTTATCTTTCCTTTAACTTCTTTTTCTTTAACTTCCTTCATCAAACTTACAAAATTGTAAAAAAACGAAACATAGCATAAAACAACTTATTTTATATTTTTTCTTTTTTATGTTTCACTGGTGTAGGAACTGGGTTGGGTAGCGTAAGCTGTCATTCTCAGGTCCATTTTACACGTGCCGTTTTTTTATCCCACAGTACCATCCTTCCACCAAAGAAAGCTATTACAGTATCCTTATTACCATTCTGTTATAAGGTAGAACTAAAAACTTCTTGTAAGAAAGAAGAAGTTTGATAGATTTCTGAGATGCGTAGTTGCAGTGAAGATGTTGATAGTGATTTATGATGAGCTGAAAAATAGGTAATATTTTACATAAAGGTAAGTGTAATGTGTTTGATGTTGGTTTGTTTATTATCAACAAAATGTACAAAATACAAACCTCTAATATTCATTTTTGATGATAGATCAGGAAAGACTTGTAATGGAGAAGAAGTTGAAGAGGTGGAACTTAAAGAGAAACTCAAAGATCTTGAAGATGAATCTACAGAATAATATAATGAAATAAGATATCGAAAAATTTGAATAAAAAAAATATTTTACCATCTCTGTTTGATCTTATTCAGACCACTCATCCAAGATAATCGAATTTTCTGAAAATATTTCATAATTTTCTACTGGCGTCATGATTGTGTCATTATTTTTCATTACATCTTGACTACCTTTTTCTTGATCTTGTATCGACCGGCAAAGCTCATCCAAAAACTTTTGGATGGTAGACATTCTGGTTCTGTTGATAATAAAAGCAAAAAAAATAGTGATGTTATAAGCATATGATAAAAAATTCCTAACCAACATTTTCTAATATACATGCAGCAAAATGGTGGAAGTATAAACCATAAATTAACGAGACCTGCTACTATAAACATTTTATTACACCTAGCTACAGAGATAGCTTTAAATTATCATCGAACAGAAGTAGTACCAAGTCATCATCGACAGCAGATAGCAGCGTCATCTTCAAAAGCAAAGAGCAGCATCATCATCAAGAGCACTACGTCACTGTCATGGGCAACAGAGAGCATCATGTCATCATCCAGAGCAGAGAGCACCACATCATCGCAGAACCTCAGAGAAAACTACGTCGTCTACAAGAGCAGAGAGCAGCGTCATTGGCTGCAGCAGAGAAGGCTCCAAATCATTATGAGCAGATAGAGAAAGAGAGAGAGAATCAAACGTTTGCATTACGTTCTCAACTTATTTTTCAACAAATAAATACAAGCATGCATACCAGCAGATGACTCTCGTACTTCATGGAATAAGCCAATGACGTATTCGAGAAGAGCAGCGATCAAGGTCAACGACAGATACAGCACCGAGAATACACTCTATAAAATTATCATAAAATAACCGTATGCATTACGTTTATTTAAACTTATTACTGAATAAATATAAATAAATGCAAGCATGCGTACCAGCAGTTAATGCTTGTTTTAATATAACAGGCTGATGACATGTTCAAGTAGAGTAGCAATTAAAAGCAGCACCAAGAACACCCGAGAGTGGCACCAAAAAGCAGTACAACAACAACAACAACAATGCACACACATTGTGGTAGCAAACGTCAACAGCACCAGATGCAGTACAACAATGCGCACATTTAATAGTAGCACGAAGTTGATAAGTAAGAGTGACGTCACTGATACCCAACTATTTTTTTTTGTATTATGATATTAAGTAATATGTATGATATTAAGAAACAGTTGGGTTTTGAAAAAATAGTCGTATGTGTAATCGCCGATGCTGGCATACCCAAGAACTTTTTTTTAATTATTACTACGAAACAACAGTTTAGTCTTTAATCGCCGATGCTTGCCCGCCTGAGAACAAAATTCATTAATCAAAAACACGAAAAAATAGTGTGGTCTCTAATTGGTGATGCTTACACGCCTGAGGACATTTTTGAAATATTATTAAAGATAGAAAAAACAGTTGGTTTTATGGTTTTTGATGCTGGCTCTCCTAATAAAAATAATTATTCATAAATAATGAAAAAACAATAGTGAGGTCTGTAACCGCTGATGTTTGCACGTCTTAAGGCACGTTTTCACTATAAGTTATAAATTAAAAAAAAAATTAGAACTGTAATCACCGATGTTTGCTAAACTGAAAAGAATATTTATTTATAAATAATACGAAAAAAAAAAAAAAAAGAATGGGTCGATACTTGCAAGTCTTAAAAGATAATTTATTTATAAACAATACAGAAAAAATAGTTCGGTTTGTAAGCACTGTTGCTTGTTTACCTAAAAATAGAATCCATTAATAAATAACACAAGAAAATTAGTGTGGTTTTTAATCAGCAATTCCTACACACCTAAGGGCATTTTTTAATTATTATTAAAACAGTCAGATTTTTGATTTTTAATGCTTGCTCACGTAAAAACAAATCGTTCATAAATAACACAAGAAAAATTTTGGGATCTCCAATCACCGATGCTTGTACACCTGCAGGCACGCTTTGATTATGACTTTTACTAAGAAACAGTTAGATTTTTAATTACCGATATAAGCTTACCTAAAAAATAATTTATTTATAACTAATACAAAAGAAGACAGTTAAAATTGATGTTACTCATCGATGGATAAGTATTATGTCAAATTATTGTACATTGACCTCTTTCATCTGAATTGCGCTATCTATATTTTTTTTTACTGTATAGAAACGTCACACTTATTTTTATAGTGAAAATTACTGGAGTGCAAAAAACTTTCTTAATTGGAAATTACAATGCAGTAAGAAAAGTTATTTGCTTCGGTCAGGAGTCGAACCTGGGCCTCCTTCTTGCTGGGAAGGCTCGTTTATCAATCTCGCCACTGAAGCCTCGGCGGACACCTTTCTCCACGGCTCTGTTTAGTCGTGTCTTAGGTCGAACGCCGATATCATAGATATTGATATTATTAATTTGTTTGTAATTAATAACATCAATATCTATGATATCGGCGTTTGATTTTTTTGAGATACCTTGCAAAATATATGAAAAAGACATCCATATCTCTGTCTACTGATTACTTCATTCTTTATATAAGTAAAAGCTTAAACTGCTTCTGACTAAAAGTACTACGTAATTTATCCTGATTTGGAAACAGGACTAGTATTAGTGATTATTCTTGATAAATGTCTTTAAAGATTATTAAGAGTATAACTTAAATAAACGCCTAACAGAAAATTGTAAAGTCATTCCTAATAAAAAGTTTGAAATGATGCATCACACAACTGTCTATCAGCAATCAATATGATTGATTTAGTGAACCGTACGTTTTAATTATAATTACAAAACAACAAACAATACCTTTTTCTGTCTGTCACATCAGCTCAGCCCTTGAACGATAGTACTGGCAGCTGTCGTCTTTCATCGTGAGTTGACAGGTTGTACTGATTCATCATGCTGGGACAAACAAGCTGGTTGGACTTTAAACCCAGGCCAAAGTCCTGGTGCAGTTGGTGTGATCTTATTTGTATTTGTTCCTGCAGCTCTTGTCACTAGTTTGAGAACAAAAGTAGTCCAAGAGATTTAATTTTAAATTTACAGAAAAAACAATATTGTTATTCTCATGAAGTTGCTTACGCTGTAAACAAAATTAAAGAACAGTACCTTTAACAACGTTGATAAATACAAAGAAGTTCAAAGTGCTCATTTTTTGCCTTCTTCGATCAAAATACGTAGGGAAATGTAATTGACAACTAAAAGTTTTTGGAATACTGGAGCAGTCATCGTAGTGTAGGATACTAAATATCTAGCTTAAAACAAGGCCTACAATAGGGTAAGCACCTCTATTTGATTTTTGTAGTTGTATTGTTACTTATTAAAAGTGTACTAATTTAAAAATAATAATACATAAGTCATAATATACCTGTGCCTGAATATAGTGGCTGCCAAGCTAAAAACAATAAAATTTTATAAAAACTCTTCATGCTTTTTACTACTTCATCGCAACTGCAGAATTTCAGAAATAAAATACAAGTCAGTTAAATATATATTTCATAAATGTTATATAATAATGTCAACTACTATCATGTGTGAAATATGAAGATTTTATTGCAATTATCTGAGTTCCCAGACTTTCGTTGCAATAGCTGTCAAACCATATCTTTGACCAAATATTGTCGTAATTCATAAAAATCACAACACACAACAGAAGAAATACAGAGATATGCTAATACCTACATCTGCATCTGCAATGGTAACCAGCTTTCAAAAGCTATAGCTGTATTAGCCATATATAATAAAAAGAATAATAAAATAAGAACGAGAACGAGAACCACTGGCTTCCTTCCTCTTTCTATTCAGATTTTGCATTTTTCTCACTAAGATCTGTAGCTATATATAGGTGTCCTAGTGACAAAAATGCCAAATCATATCCACCTTACCCGACACATGGGCACCCGACGATTTTTACTGTGAGCACAGTAAACATTAACTAAATTAGGTCAAGAAGTTCCAAGATGTCGCTTTGTCCCACGATTACCGTCTGTACGGCAATTTTTGTAAGGACAGTCACGGTAAAATTACGGTTTTTTTCTCTTAGTGTACCTATCAAGGTAATGAAAACTCTTAGAACTCACGAATCATTGGTAAATACAATGACACAAATTTTATACGATAATTTATCCTCTGATGCCATAACTGCCATAAGGTGATGGGGATTGTGTAAATGTAAGTTGGATATTTTTTAAGCTTCTTAACATAGGTAAAACTTCTCACAATGTCATGAGATAGTGGACTTTTGTTGAAAGCAACCTTTATTAATTTGAAAACAATGTATTAAATATTATAGGTCTTGCAGCTGCCCCTTAAAGTATTAAATAAAATAATTCTTTCAACAAATCAATATAACTTCGAGACTTATAAAAATAAATTTTATTTTGTATTAATGTTATTACTACAAAAAAAATGTTTAAAGAAGATTACAAAAACGCGTACGTTACTTTTATTATTAGTCATTCGTTGTGTAAGATTGTTTTGAGTTGTATTGGCGTTCAAAAAGTTCCAAAATGAAAAATATTTTAATTATCATCATTTGTAAAACAAACAAACAAACAAACTGTAACATAAAAAACTTTTTATTTCATCCTTTTCTTACAATACCATAATATATACAGACCATTTGTACAAATATCAGCCTGTATTGTCCTAAAATGCAGACAAAAAAAAATACACTAAACACTGTCACTGACCCTTTCACTACCTCTATGTTTTAATACTCCCTTATCTATACCGTATAAAAAATGGTAAAATATTTTCTTTCATGCTTATGCGTTTATTGAATCATATTATGGCCCCTGGTATTTTGACATCAGCCAAATTATTTTACAGGCTTCGTTGTCAGTATTTCAACATTATTGTACCTAAATCTTCTACTCTTTAATTAACCTTTATAATTAATTCATTGTGATCATAAGTTATAACAAACAAAATAGAATAACAATTACTTGTGTACCCTTATGTACACATTTTATCTAAAATAAATTTTTTTAAACTTACTTCTATTGTTACTGTTGGTAGGTACTAGCATTAAAAATTATTTCATCTGCTATCATTCTTACTCTTTTTTCAAATACAAGAAGATTATTTTAAATAATATTTAGTACATCGTTAAAACATCTTATGCTAAAATACTGTCTGTAAATTTTTTAAGGACCAGTATTGTAATGCTTACTAATTAGAAACCTTTTAACTAGCTCTTAAATATATTAAGTAAAATATAAAAATTTTTAATTACATCGACTTAACGTAAAAGTGAAATAAAAGTTTTTTAAAACTGTGATATTTTTTGCTTGCAGCCATGGCCATAATTATCAACTGAAAAGCTTTTTATTACTAAAAAACATTAAAAATTGTAACTGTAAAATTATGTACAGTAATAAACTCATTTTTTTCATTTTGAGATTTTGTTCAAGATTGTATACAAATTCTTTATGCACTCTTTGCGTACCAATGATGGTNGCCAATCACTAGATATCTTGGGGCACCTACTGGCCACTCTATCAAATAATCAGATTCTTTTAAACAACACAGGTGCTTTTTACTAGAAAACTTGATGCACCTACTACCAACTTTATTAACTATTGATAGTGTCTGTAAACTTTGCTCTTTAAGAATTAATGAAAATGAAAAAAGTAATTTTTTCATAGGCTTATATCAAATACATAGATACAAAAAAAAATCATGCAGTTTCCAGGTTTTTGCCTATAAAATTGGTATAATAATGTTTGCACGAATAATGTGAAATAATACTTATGGTATTTAAGACTTAACAAAAAAAAATTGAAGGATTATCGATGACGCCTGATATATGTCACCAGAGCTACATACCAAATTATTCCCAAAGCCCCAAGCGAACTAAATTGGTGCTATCAATGGTAAGCAGCACAGTACCGTATGATTGAAACAAAATTAAAAGTGGATCCATAATCCCGCAAAAGTCTGAAAACTTTAACCAAAGCTCTTCAACCCAATAACCCCAAGTATTGAACCCCTTAGCCAAAAAAACTTAAAGCCCTATACCACATAACCAAGATTTTTATAAACTATTTAACCCCATTACCTGCTGCCATAAACAGTCGAATTTATGCAAGCGCCCATCACAAGATAACCGAGGGCACCTAAAGGCTACTTCATAAATTAATAAAGTACGATTAAACAACACAAGTGCCAATCACCACATGACTCCGGGCACCTATTGGCCATTTTATTAGATAATAAAGAACAGTTGAACAAGTACAAATCATCAGATAACCCGGGGCTCCTACTAGCCCTTTTATAAATAATAAAGTACGATTTAACAACATAAATGCCAATTACCACATAACTCGGGGGACCTACAGGCTACTACGATAAATAAAAAAGTGCGATTAAACAACACCAGTGCCTATCATCAGATAACCCGGGGCACCTTCTGGCCACTTGATTATACAATGAAAAATGATAACACAACACAGATGTTAATAAAACATATCTTAGGGCACATACAGGCTACTTTATTGATAATTAAAGTACGATTAGACAATACAAGTGCCAATCACCAATAACCTCGGGCACCTACTTGCTACTTAATTATATAAGAAAATACAATTAAACAACGTAGGTGCCAATCACCAGATAACTTGTGGCATCAACCGGCTATTTCATTAATAAATAATGTGCGATTAAGCAACACAAGTGTCAAACATCAGATAACCTGGGGCACCTACTGGCCACTTCATCAAATAATAAAATACGATTACACAAGTGCTAATTACCAGAAAACTCAGAGCACCTTCTGGCCACTTTATTATGTAATTAAAAACGTTAAAACAACACAGGTGCCAATGACCAGATAAGTCAGGGCACCTATCAACAACTTCGTAAATTAATATCGTGCCATTCAGCAACACAAAAGTCTATCACTAGATTCCTCAGAGCACCTACTATTTCTTGATTTAATAATAGAATACGTTTATATAACACAAGTGCTAATAACCAGATAACTTTAGGCACCTACTTGCTCCTTTACTAAATAATTAAATTCGATTACACAAAAGCTAATTGAAAAATAATCTAGAGCACTTACTAGCCACTCTTTTTAATAATAAAACACTATTACGCAAGTGCCATGATCAGAAAACCCAGGGCACCTACTGGCCACTTTATTGTATAATAATGAACGATTACACAACACAGGAGTCAATAACCAGATAACTCATGGTACTTACAGGTTACTTCATTGAAAGATAAAGTGCAATTAAAGGATACGAGTGTCAATCACTAGATTACTTGAGGCACCTACTGAATTCTTTATTAAATTGCGAGTTTTGATTAAACAACACGAGTGTCTATCATCAGATACCCTAGGGCACCTACTTGCCCCTTATTTGATAATACAGAACGTTAATAAAACAGTAGTGCCAAGCTTCAACTTACTTAGGGCATATACTGCCCTCTTTAGAAAATAATAAAGTACATTATACAAGTACCAATCATTAGAGAACATTTTGCACCAACTGCTCACTTTATCATATAATAAAATACAATTTAACAAAACAGATGCTAATTACTAGATAATCTGGGGCACCTAGTGGCTACTTTATAAAATGAAAAAGTATAATTACTCAAGTACCAATCATCAGATAACCCGAGGCACCGACTGCTCTCTTTATTATATAACACCACAGGCGCTAATTACAAGACAACTTGAGGCACCTACTGGCCACTTTATTAAATAATAAAGTACGATTACACAACTCAAGTGCCAATCACCAAATACTTTGGGGCACCTACTTGCCCCTTATTAGATAATAAAGTACGTTTACACAACACAACTCCCAATCACTAGATAAATTAGGGCACCCACTACCCTTCTTATTGGCTAATTAAGTACGATTACACAAATTCCAGTTATGCGATAACTTGAGTTCCGTACAGGCTACTTTCTTATTCAATAAAGTGCGATTTAAAAACACGACTGTCAATCACTAGTTAACTGGAGGCACCTACATGCCACTTATTTAAGAAATAATGTAAGATAACATAACACAAGTGCCAATCACCAGATAGTCTAGGGCACCTAATTGCCACTTTATTAAATAAAAAAGTATCATAACACAAGCCCAAATCACTAGATTATCCAAGCCAGCTACTGTTCATTTTTTTATATAATCTTATACAATTGAATACCACAGGCCCCAATCTCCAGATAACTTGGGGCACTTACAGGCTACGTCATTATCTAATAAATTGCAATTAAACAACACAAGTGTCAATTTCCAGATAATTCAGAGCACCTAATGGCTAAAGATTTAATATAAAAGTACGATTATACAATAACAACTTAAGGCACTTACTGTCCTTTTTATGAAATAATAAAATGCGATTACGCAAGTGCCACTGACCAAGTTATTTGGGGCACCTACTAGCCACTTATTTAATAATAAAATTCGATCACATACTAAAAGTTTCAATTGCCAGATAATTTAAGGCACCTACTAGCAAATTTATGAATTAGTAAAGTGCGATTAAATCATATGAGTGATATATTACAAAATTTGTTCCAAAAAAACAGGTGCCAATCACTAGATATCTTGGGGCACCTACTGGCCACTCTATCAAATAATTAAATTCTTTTAAACAACACAGGTGCTTTTTACTAGAAAACTTGATGCACCTACTACCAACTTTATTAACTAGTAAAGTTAGATTTAACATTACGAGTGTCCATCACCAGATATCCTGTGGCACCAACTTGACCTTTATTTGATAATAAAGTAATCTTACACAATACTAGTACCATTAACTAGATAACCCGGGAACCTACTGGCCACTTTAGTATTCAATAAAATACAATTAAACACCTCATGCGCTAATCACTGTATACCTTAGAGCACTTACGGGCGACTTTATTAACTAATAAAAAGCGATTTAACATCACAAGTGCCAGTCACAAGATGACCCAGGCACCTACTGGACACTTTCTCTTAATTATAAATAACGGTTACATACATGGCACTCACCAGATAACCCAGGGCGCCTACTGGCGACTATTCTGCATAATAATGTACGATTTAAAAACACAGGTATCGATTTCCAGATAAGTGGGGCACTTCAGACTACTTCATAAATAATTAAAGTAAGATTAAACAACACAAGTTCAAATTACCAGATAATGCATGGTATCTACTGGCCACTTATTTATCAGTAAAAAACGATTACAGAACACAAGATCTAATTACCAGATAATTTGTGGCACCTACTGGCAACTTTATTTTAGAAAAAAAAAGTTTATTATCACAGGCACCAATCAGCAGATAACTTAGGGCTCCAACTGTCCACTTAACCATGAATTATAATACGATATATTACTACATGTGCCGATCACAAGATAACTTCTGGCAACTACTGGCAACCTCATTTAATAATAAAATACAATTACGCAAGTGCTATTGACCAGATAACCTAAAGCACCTTACGTCCACTTATTCAATTAAAAACTACGTTTACACTAAATAAGTCCTAATCACCCGACAACTTAAAGCACCCACTGCCCTCTTCGTTAAATAATACACTTTATTTACATATATGCCGATTACAAGATAACACGGTGCACCTACAGGCTACTTTAATAATTAAAAAAGTGCGAATAAACAACACAAGTGTAAATGACCAGATAACACCAGGCACCAACTGGCCGCTTATTTAATTATAAAAAACGATTACACAACACAAGTCCCAATTACTAGATAATCTGGGGCACCTTCTAGCCACTATATTATATAATGCGATACGATTTAACACCACAGGCTTCAATCACCAGTTTACTTGGAATACCCACTGGCCTTTTTATTTAATAATAAAATGCGATCACGCAAGTGCTTATTACCAAATGACCTGGGGCTCCTACTGGCTACCATATTAAATAAAAAAGTATACTTACACAAATGCCATGCACCAGATAATCTAGGGAACCTACAGGCTACTCCAGTTATATAATAAAATGCAATTAAATCACACGAGTATCAATCACCAGATAACATGGGGCACCTAACGGCCACTTATTTAATAATAATGTAAGATAACATAACACAAGTGCCAATCACCAGATAGTTTAGGGCACCTAATTGCCACTTTATTAAATAAAAAAGTATACTTACACAAATGCCATGCACTAGATAACCTAGGGAACCTACAGGCTACTCCAGTTATAAATAAAGTGCAATTAAATCACACGAGTATCAATCACCAGATAACATGGGGCACCTATAAAAAAGTATCATAACACAAGCCCAAATCACTAGATTATCCAAGCCAGCTACTGTTCATTTTTTTATATAATCTTATACAATTGAATACCACAGGCCCCAATCTCCAGATAACTTGGGGCACTTACAGGCTACGTCATTATCTAATAAATTGCAATTAAACAACACAAGTGTCAATTTCCAGATAATTCAGAGCACCTAATGGCTAAAGATTTAATATAAAAGTACGATTATACAATAACAACTTAAGGCACTTACTGTCCTTTTTATGAAATAATAAAATGCGATTACGCAAGTGCCACTGACCAAGTTATTTGGGGCACCTACTAGCCACTTATTTAATAATAAAATTCGATCACATACTACAAGTTTCAATTGCCAGATAATTTAAGGCACCTACTAGCAAATTTATGAATTAGTAAAGTGCGATTAAATCATATGAGTGATATATTACAAAATTTGTTCCAAAAAAACAGGTGCCAATCACTAGATATCTTGGGGCACCTACTGGCCACTCTATCAAATAATTAAATTCTTTTAAACAACACAGGTGCTTTTTACTAGAAAACTTGAAGCACCTACTACCAACTTTATTAACTAGTAAAGTTAGATTTAACATTACGAGTGTCCATCACCAGATATCCTGTGGCACCAACTTGACCTTTATTTGATAATAAAGTAATCTTACACAATACTAGTACCATTAACTAGATAACCCGGGAACCTACTGGCCACTTTAGTATTCAATAAAATACAATTAAACACCTCATGCGCTAATCACTGTATACCTTAGAGCACTTACGGGCGACTTTATTAACTAATAAAAAGCGATTTAACATCACAAGTGCCAGTCACAAGATAACCTAGGCACCTACTGGACACTTTCTCTTAATTATAAATAACGGTTACACACATGGCACTCACCAGATAACCCAGGGCGCCTACTGGCGACTATTCTGCATAATAATGTACGATTTAAAAACACAGGTATCGATTTCCAGATAAGTGGGGCACTTCAGACTACTTCATAAATAATTAAAGTAAGATTAAACAACACAAGTTCAAATTACCAGATAATGCGTGGTATCTACTGGCCACTTATTTATCAGTAAAAAACGATTACAGAACACAAGATCTAATTACCAGATAATTTGTGGCACCTACTGGCAACTTTATTTTAGAAAAAAAAAGTTTATTATCACAGGCACCAATCAGCAGATAACTTAGGGCTCCAACTGTCCACTTAACCATGAATTATAATACGATATATTACTACATGTGCCGATCACAAGATAACTTCTGGCAACTACTGGCAACCTCATTTAATAATAAAATACAATTACGCAAGTGCTATTGACCAGATAACCTAAAGCACCTTACGTCCACTTATTCAATTAAAAACTACGTTTACACTAAATAAGTCCTAATCGCCCGACAACTTAAAGCACCCACTGCCCTCTTCGTTGAATAATACACTTTATTTACACATGTGCCGATTACAAGATAACACGGTGCACCTACAGGCTACTTTAATAATTAAAAAAGTGCGAATAAACAACACAAGTGTAAATGACCAGATAACACCAGGCACCAACTGGCCACTTATTTAATTATAAAAAACGATTACACAACACAAGTCCCAATTACTAGATAATCTGGGGCACCTTCTAGCTACTTTATTATATAATGCGATACGATTTAACACCACAGGCTTTAATCACCAGTTAACTTGGAATACCCACTGACCTTTTTATTTAATAATAAAATGCGATCACGCAAGTGCTAATTACCAAATGACCTGGGGCACCTACTGGCTACCATATTAAATAAAAAAGTATACTTACACAAATGCCATGCACCAGATAATCTAGGGAACCTACAGGCTACTCCAGTTATAAATAAAGTGCAATTAAATCACACGAGTATCAATCACCAGATAACATGGGGCACCTAACGGCCACTTATTCAATAATAAAGTATGATTACGCGACGCAACTGTCAATTACCAGATAACTTGTGGCACCTAGTGCCCTCTTTAGTAAAGCATAAATCACGACTACACAAATACCAGTCACCAGATAACTTAAGACATGTTCAGGCTTCTATATTTATAAATAGAAAGTGATCAAACAACGTTTATCACGAGTGTCAATCAATAGATAACCCGGGGCACCAACTGTCCCCTTTATTATTTAATGAAATACGATTAAAAATCACAGGCGCCAATCACCAGATAACTTAGGGCACCTACTAGCTACATTATTAAATGACAAAATACGTTTACACGAGTGCTAATTAACAGTCAACTTATGGCACGTACTGGCCACTTTATTATATAATAAAAATCTATTATACAAGTGCCATATATTTACTAGATAACCCACGGCACCTACTGGGCACTTTATTATATAATAAAATACGATTAAACAACACAGGTGTCAATCACCAAATAACTCAAGGCCCTTACAGGCTACTTTATTACTAAATAAAGTGCAGTTAAGGAACACAAGTGTCAATTACTAGATAACTGGGGGCGCCTACTGGCCACTTTTTCAATAATAAAATACGATGGAACAACAAAAGTGCTAATCCCTAGATAACCTGGAGCACCTAGTGGCTACTTCATTAAATAGTAGAACACGATAACACGATTCCAATAACCAGATTACTTGGAGCAGCTATAGGATACTTAATTGTATGACTAAATACGATTAAACCACACAGGTGCCAATCACCAGATAACTTTAGGCACCTACTAGCTACTTATTTAATAATAAAGTATGATTACACAAAACAACTGCCGATTACCAGAATACTTTGGGTACCTGCTGCCTTTTTTTAGTCTATAATAAAGCACGACTGCACAAATCCGAGTTATCAGATAACTTAAGACACCTTCAGGCAACTTTATTCACTATTAAGAAGCAATGAAACAACACGAGTAGTAATCACTAAATAATACGAAAACAAGCTGTCCACTTCATGAGTTAATGAAATACGATTAAGCCATCATGGATGCCAATCACCAGAAAACTCCATGCTCCTACTGGCTTATTCATCAATTCATAATGTGTGATTGAAAATCACGAGTGTTTAAAACCAAATACCTGCAGCATCTATTTGTTCCTTATTAAAAAATAAAATACGTTAACACGACACATGTGCTAAATACCAGATAACTCAGGGCACCTACTGGTCACTTATTTAATAATAAAATACGATTACACAACACAAACGCTTATCAGCAGATAATCAAGGGCACTAACTAACCTTTTTAATGAATGAAAAAGTATGAAATATTACATAAGCGCCAATCACCACATAATCCAGCGCACTGACTGTCCACTTTATTATACAGTATGATACGATGAAACAACACAGGTGACAATCACCAGATAACTTGGGCAACTACTATCTCTTTATTTATTAATAAAGTGCGGTTATAATATAATAATAAGGCACATTATGACAATACCAGTGCCATGTACTAGATAACCTAGGGCACTGACTGCCCTTCTAATTTACGAATAAAGTACGATTACACAAATGCAAATTGCCAAACTTTTGGGACATCTACAGGGTACTTTGTAAATCAACAACGTTTTTATACTAATTTATTAAGTTTCTCACAAGCACCCTTTAAAAATAGGAGCATAAATAACGGAGAAATAACTTAATAAGTAATAAAGCTGCCAGTAAGATTTTAGCATCACGTAGTAATTGGTACGTGTTTTGTTAAATTGTTCTCTATTATAAAATAAAGTGGCCAGTAGGTGCCCCGGGTTATCTGATGATTAGCACTTATGTAATCGTACTTTACTATTTTAAGAAGTGGCCAGTAGGTATCCTGGATTATTTGGTAATTGACACTCATATTATTTAATCGTACTTTTTTAATTAGTGAAGTAGCCTGCATGTGCCCCGAACTATTTGGTAATTAAGACCGTCTCGGCTTCGCCCAAGATTTACTAAATAAAACACCGTAGTGTGTTGACATGTAATGTGAAACATTTTCAGTTAGGAATTTTACACATATTCCTCATACATCTTAAAACAAAAATCTTCTTATTAAAAACATATTTTTTCAGAACCCATATGGTTTCTTTGGTCCAATAATAAGGTGCTTTGGTCTAATAATACTTTCTGCGTCAGTTTCTTAACGCCTAAGTGAAATTGTATTTATACGATACCTTTGAAGTTTTCCTTCCAATTTACCCTCTTGCGACTTTTGGCATGCTTAAAATTTTTGTGACCCCTAAAGAGTTTTCTGTCAACTTTGTTAAGTTCTAATATATTCGTTAGCAAGATAGTTTGACGTCCGATGGCCCTAAAAAAGACCGGTGAGCTTCTTAAGTTAACTGTTTTTTGACTGCAGTTAACAGCAATTATGACTGACTGGATACCTCAGGGTGATCTTCTCTGGCCTGCTGTTAAAGCCCCAGACTGATCGGGAGAAAAATTACAAAGTCCGAAACTTGGGAGCTAGTTGCAAAGATCTTTCCTAACGTCTCCCGGTATAACGTCGAAGACGTTGGTGTCTAAAGCACCTTTTTCATTTGCAGATTCAGTTGTTTTGGTGATCTTAGATGGGGGGATTGGTTAGTGATACTTGTCCAGTGGAGGCTGTCCCGTTGGCTCAAGATTTTTTTCCTTCACAGCTGTTATAGGTTTGCCCAGTGCAGACCTTGGAGAGGATCGGTGATTCTTGGTTGAATGCTGAGAGTCGAGAGGGTAATATAGGGTCGTCGGTAACCGGGTTTTCCAGCCTTGCGAAGAACAACTCCGCAGGTGACGTCTGCTAGTGAATGGCTGACTTGGTTTAATAGTGCCCGTCTTTAGTTAATATAGTCTTTTAGTCGACGAATCGCTTCCGGAAATGGTAGTAAAAATGTATTTGTTGGTAAGGTAGTTTACATTTAGGTGGTCCCTAAAAAGAACCGATGAAATTGATGGTTAAGTAGGGAACGTAAATACTTATAATGGCCCTAAAAAGCGCTAGTGGTGAAACTTCCAGGCTATTCTTTATTATTATTCCTGATAATGAAGAGCTAGCTATGGGTTGCTTGATTCTCACCATGAGAGTCTCGATGTACGGAGACTGTGATGAAGGAAGGTACGCCGCTGACCAAAGAATATCTTGTCTTCGGGTCGTTCCCCGGATAACCAACCACTCATCGTTAGACGGGAACATGTGGGTAAGCGCGTTGGGGACGCGACGACCAAGAAGGTAGCCCTTGTGGCTGCCCGTGCTTCTCAGAGCTGTTTTCCATGGCTTACATTTGTAGCCAAAAATTCTCTATCTGCACCAGGTGGGATGGTGGGACTGCCACACAACTCTGAAGAGTTAGTGCAGATTGTGCTCTGGCTAAATATGTCTCCTAGTATTATGCCAAAGACGTTATCGGTTGTAATTAATTTTTTTTTTGGATCGCACTCGTCGAGATTCAGGGTGAATGGCAACCTAGGTCTCTTCCCCCTTACAGAAGGGTACCGTCCGTAACAGGGATACCCAGCTGCAAGACTATCATCTTCATTCTCTGTGCAGCTCGTTGAACTGTCGAAGTACGAATACAAAAGATACCTGTGCGCTCCGGCATATTATAATCACACTTATTTAATTCTGTTGCAGGTAGCCTCGATTTTATGTCGACATCACCTAGCGGATTTAACGGAATTAAAGTAAAAAGCTGGCGTATTTTTGAAAAACTTTGAGCTTATTTATTGCTATTGTTGTTAAATTTTTTAAGATAAAAACTATACTAAAACCATCTAGGAAGTATCATGAATCAGTGTGCAAAATTTCAGCAAAATCGGTTCAGTAGTTTTCATGGTTAGCAATTACAACGGTTTAAGCGAATTTGCTATATATATAAGTGAGATACTTTATTACTAAATAATTGGCCAGTTGTTACCCCAGGTTCTCTGGTGATTGAAGTTTAATGCAATGTTTAATCGCACTTAATTAGTTAATGTAACCTGTAAGTGCTCCAAGTTATCTGGTGATCGGCGCCAATGGTGTTAAATTGTATTTTATTATGTAATAAAGGGGACAGTAGGTGCCTTGGGTTATTTAGTAATTGGTACTTGTTTAATCGTATTTTATTTTTCAATAAAAAAGCTAGTTTGTGCCACAGGTTATCTTGTAATTGGCAATTGTGTTATGTAATCGTACTTTATTTTTAAATCAGTGAGTGGTAGGTCTTAATAAACAAGTGCTAATTATCAGGTAACTCGGAAGGACTACTGCTCGATAAATAAATTAATCACAACCATAAATAACATTAGTGCTACTGACCAGGTTACCTCAGGTGCTTATTGAATACACAACGTATCATTAGAACATCACGCAACAACAAATATACTTCTCAGTTGATAACTTAAGCACTTGCGTTACGAAGTAATGCTTTGTTAGCCAATGAAGTAGTCAAGAGACATCCAGGGTCTCCTGGTATCTGGCGCTTGTGTAACGAATTAACACTTCGTTAACTAATAAAGTAAGCAGTAAAAGTTTTCAGTTACCTGGTAATTGGTAATAAATGTTCTTTATCGCTCTTCTATTAATTTATTAAACAGCAGCCAGTGTCTCAAAACACCTAGTGATTGGAACTTATGTTATTTAATCGTACTTTATTATTTAACAATGTGGCGAGTAGGTGCCCTGGGTTATCTGATGATTGGGACTCATGTTGTTTAATCGCACTTTATTAGTTACTGTCGTAGCCTGTAGGTGCTCCGAGTTATGTAATTGTTGGCATTTGTGTCGTTAAATCGTACTTTATTATTTTATATAGTGGCCAGTAGGTGCCCTGGGTTATCTGGTGATTGGCACTTCTGTAATCGTACTTTATTATTTAATAAAATAGCCAGTAGGTACCCTAAGTTATCTGGTGATTGGCACTCTTGTTGTTTAATCGTACTTTATCAATCAATAAAGTAGCCTGTAGATGCCCTGGGTTATCTAGTGATTTGCGCTTGCATAATTAATTTGACTGTTCATGGCAGCAGGTAATGGGGTTAAAGACTTCATAATCATATATAGTGTGTATAGGGAGCACTCCGAGTTTCCTGGCGTATGGCAATTATATAAATAATTATTGGTTTATATTTAAATGAAAATGCCCAAACAGAATTCAGCTCACCTGGTTACTGTTTCTTGCATCATAAGTCAATACTATGTACGTGTTAAAAGGTATCTAATCAACAACCAGTGTTACCTCGTAATTAGTGCTTAAGATATTAAATACTTTAAATAATTTTAATTAATGCATCAAAAATGAACAGACCCCTACAAAAATTTTTTATTTATTTGCCTGCATCTAAGGCTTTTCTTCATGGTAACAGCAGGCAACAAATTTGTACGGCTATTCAATGAAGTTTCTGCATAACGGCTTGGATGCAATCATAGCAGGCAAACAAAAAGACCAGACGATGCAGGGAGTTGGATCCTCAGTATCACTGGCTAGATAGGGTAGGGGCACACAGGCACTGTCATCATATAATTGCAGCCTTGTGCAAGTGGATATCTCGTCCACTTCAAAGTCTATAACGACAAGACGTAAGACAACAGAAAAACGTTAGAGTCCGCACATCCATGATGATCTATCTTAACCTGATACATTCTGCTACGTTTGTGTTTAATATTATCTAATAAAAATTAATGGAAAATTAATCAACTGGTAATTGATGCATACAGATACTGTCGCGAATGTCAAATTACGGCTGAAAAGAGAAAAGTTGTCAAGTTGTGGCTGTGCGATAAACTTCATTTTCTAATGTATGTTGAATTGTGACTGGGCCTTTTCTTGTCTACTGTCAAATCGCGGCTGAGTAACGATCCCATTACTAATTGATATATAATGACAGTATTCTGTTTGAGCAACAGCTTTAGTTTTTTACATTCGTCATTTAATATATTAAAAACTTACTCGTACGAACAAGTCCTAATGGAACTTAAACATTATTTTTATGACCATGCACGATAAGTAATTGCTTAAAAATTTTGGAATACTATTAAAGGTGCCATGAACAAAAATTACAGACTGTCTTGCTAAGAATTTCAAATTTGTTTTCGTCCAAAACTTGTTGTTCATCCTCTTGTCGTTTAGTAACACAAATTTATCACCAGTGTGCGTCAACAATTGTAGATCTTCAAAAGCATCGTGGAACTGCAAAACACTTTTAGGAAAAGAAAGCAGCACACTCCGACGAGTAGCACCAATATTCCGCCAAAATCTATTCAAATCATGCACTGTAAACTGATACTCATCGTTGTTTATCTTACTGCGAATCAATTCCATTGGTCAAGCTGAAATATCGTCCAATGCTTTGCGTTTCACACTATTGTTGATTTCTCAACGATTTGCTATAGCCTCTTGGAGAGGATTATGATTGTTTCTTTCTTTGTGTTCGATGACGTCAGTACGTGAATTAAGCATTGAAAAACTTTTGAAATTTTTTTGAGTGCAAACCCAACGCTGTACTTCGTTGCAAAAAACTGTTTTAAATCTATGAGTGTATTTATTAATGTATACAAAATTTCGTCCTCTCTCACTTGTACGGAACTCCATTTCTCAAAAAACATCAATTAAATAAAAAGAAAGAATTAATAGATGACTGGTGGATATTCGTGTCTTCTTGCTGGCTCAGTTAACACAAAATTGACTGACAATATTATTCTTAAGGTAGTTTGTACATTCATCACTATTCAAAATTGACGTCAATGTAATATAGATAAATACATAAATAATAACAGTAACCGCAATTTGACAGTAGATAAGAAAAGGCCAGCCACAATTTGACATACACGAGAAAACGAAGCTTATCGCTCAGCCGCAACTCAACACTTATTAAACGCTTACTTGCACTTGAGCCGCAACTCGATATCAGCCGATACTGTTACACTTTATACATAGAAAATCAAACAGCAAATCGGGTACGGTGTACTATTTGTGTAACATGTTATAAGATGTTGATGATATGTCATAACAAAAGAAATCGATTGCTCATGAAGTACAGAGTACTGCAAGGGTCCACTTCTGTTGAGGATGGTTCGAGGCTTAATAATGGGGGACAGAGGGGTTTAGGGTAGAGGCAAATTAATAATGTCAAAACTCAATGGGAATTTTGATTAGCTTCGCAATATTTATCAAAACTTAAACGACGAACGAAAAACGAAATACACATAGTATTCTCAGCTTCAATGCTCGATTATTTATTTTAATAATCAAAACTAATTACCGATGGTTTGCAGAACAATAACTAACGCCATATAAAAAAAACTTTGTGTGTTTCAAGAATTAAAGAAAAAGTTATACAAATAAAAAAAACTTTGTGGATTCACCAAATAAGTTTATAAAACGTCATCGCATGATCAGATCAAGGAATCTAAATTCACACTTAAAAAATTATAAAAAAGAATCACATCACCTTGGATTATAAGAAAAAAATGTAAAAGTGATTTATGAACACTTTTGCGGAATCTTCACGATATATCGCCGTTTGCCATTACGTAACCCTTCTCGGTTAAACTTGTTTTTCTCAAAGTTAGGCTTACAAACTATTTACTCACGAGAACTCAAAAAACAATTCTATTGATCCAAAAACAAAAAATTTTAAAGGGTAAGGTAATTATACGTTTAAAATTATTATTAATGAAAGTAACATCATCGAAATGCACGGCGGCTCATACTCTACAGTTTTGATACATGGAAACTGTATATTCAAATCAAAAGAAAAGAAAAATCCTTAGGCAGCGTACACATACAGCCCGTGCCACTGTGCAGACCACAACACGAGAGCGTCGTTTACCTAATCAAAAACGCAAAAAAAAAATAAAATTGATTCCCAACAAACAAAAATTTCCCAAGGATGATAAAAAAGCGGATGGAAGGTCACCTCTCGGATTACTAAATAGCCGGGGATCTCAACCTTCCAACTAAATGGTCTTAGTAAGTGAGATCAACGCTTATCATTTACCATTCAAAAAATAGACAAATACTCCACTCCTACCAACGACTCGAATAATAATTCCCAAAGAAACGCGACGTCCGATAAAGAAAAATTCAAGGAAGCACCGGGAATCTTCCTCAAAGCCAAACCACTGCGCACCGAGAAACTTAACACACAAATAAAATAGCCCTCCTTTGTTACCGGTCGCCGACTCAGGAGCACCACTTTGTTGAGTGAATTAAGCAACAAGGGAGATTTTCTGTCCTGAGTCTGAACTCATCAACAAAATTTGATGAGAAGACGATGCCAGCAGACAAAGGGAACACTTACTATTTTTCGATCGTGCAGCAGTGTGTAGTGATGCTGTTAGCTTCTTTTGGAGAGTTCCGGAAGCAAACAAGAAGTGCTGGCTGTCCTACACGGGTCCCTCGTTGATCCCTGTGTCGTCCCCTTGGGCTTACCGACTGCAACTGCCTACCCGAGCTCTCTTTAGCGAGCTTCTCTCCAGCGAGGCCCCACTCCCGTACCACTATCAAACGCCGCCGTCATAATGCGCGTTCCTTACCAACTCAATTCTCGCGCATTCCCCATGCTAAATTGTCCCCCAACGCTCTCGCGCACACACACACATAAGGCACCCCTATATGCGTACTATCAGTACCAAGCATGTGGAGTGAGATAACTTTACAAAAAGATTATTATTTTCGCGTGACTCACACTATTGGCCTTAATTCCGAAACTCTTTCCAAAATTAAATATGCTGATACTTCTACCATTATGTATGCAGCCATGGTTTTGAGCAAACCTGGCAATCCAAAGAAATACGATGTTGGTAATTATAGTAATGTTGAAGGTGTCAAAACTGTGAAGGCCACAAATCTCGCGTAATAATATTTTCGTTTCAAAGAACTTTTTTAAAAGTTTGGTTAAATAAAAGTTTTTCTAAAGATTTTTCACGCACGTTCCCAAAACATTATTAAAACTTTAGTAAGAATAATTAAAAACTTTTGGTAAACTAACAGTTTTAACTTTATTATTACTTTTATTACTTTTTTTTTGTTTTAATGAAATATGCGTTTGTTTGAGTACACTTTGAAATAAGTTTAAAAATACCTTTAAAAAACTTTGTTACAAGTTTTTTAAGGTCTAATTAAAAAAAAAAAAAAAAAAAAATGAAGAATGAGGATATTATGGCTAGTCTATTTTCAAGTAACAATTTTATAGTTACATTACATTGATGACGACATATCACTGTAATTTTAATTTTAAACTGACTCATGTGTTTATCAACATATTCAAATAGTTGCAGTTAATTTCTAACTTTTTTACATACAATTCTAGTTTATTATTATTAAATCTCATAGTAATATACAACTTTTCATTAACTTTATTATAATAACATACATTAATAATATTTTCTACTTCAACAAGAATAATATCATTTGTTGATATGCAACTCAATGTAAAAGGTTAATGATTACGTAGTTCGCTACAATAAAAAGCTTTTTCAACAAAAAATTTCCTTATTACAGCACAACTCTGACAGTTTTTTCAACAATTTTCACAATATATACCACATGGGCATTCACACGTTAGTATGGAATTATTTGTTTATTTAAAGTGAATATTGTTGTTTAATTCGTACTAGACGCAAGAAGAGCTTTTTTTTATCCATAGCGTATAGGGCTTCTTCATAGCAAATTCCATGCTTTCAAAGTCTGCTCAATAAGTGACACTTTAATCCATCAAATTCAATGTTATTTAGATTGAGTAAATTGAAAACATCTTTTGCTTCAGGTCTTACTCCAGTCATTTTTCCAACAAAAAAAATATTTTTATCAATCATTCTTAATTTACGCCTGTAAGTACCTCGATTTTCTATTTTTTTACAAAAATTTAATGCATCACTCTCAGTCTTTAATTTGATAACCTTAATAATTTTCTCCTCAAGTCTTTAAATTTAAAACACTAATTATCAAATTAAAAATTTGATGTTCAGGTTTTTTCTAACCCATAAGAAAATTTTTTTTAAATGCCGTTAAAATTTTTAAACGAAAAGCAAGACATGAGCCAAAGGGGCCCAAATTTTTGAACTTCATCAGCCAAGTATAGCAATGAGTGAACGTTGCATGTCATGTAGTTTTCTCATACAACGTTTTAAATTGCTTTGTCGATTCTGTCAAGGCAATACCCACTTTATTAATCATTTGCAGACTGATACTTGAGAAACTTAAAAGTGAAATGCCGTAAACTAACAACGTGTAATGATTGAAGTATTCAAATTTTATAATATTTTTTAAGACAGGCAAACAATAAGCTTGTAGGAACATCTTTATCTCTAAAGGTTTCTTATATGCAAACTCTGAAATTTTTCTCGGGATTCTCAGTAAAAATGATGGCATTTTAAACATTGTTATTTTTTCGTTGACAATACTTCAGAAGGCAAATAGAGATGATGGATGGGTGCAATTTTCTTCAGTAAACCACAAAGACAATAATCTTTTCGTCACTTCTTGATAGACACAGTGCATCGCATCGATCGCAGTTGATTTCACTTACTTTTAAAGGAATAAACTTCAATTTGATGGACCTTTTACGCCAAAAACAACTTTTTCGGTCTTGTGAGCTTGTCTTGCTAAATTTTTTGTTTCTTCTGTACTTCTTTATTCAAAATTTTGAATAAAGGGATACGTTTGAACATTGTCTACTCTCTCTGTTTTTATTTTACAATATTGACATCTATATTTTCCATTAAATTGTATCATGCTAAAAAATAAGGCTTTTACTGGTAAGTCGCAAGTACCACTTGTTACCATTCCTCTCACTAAAACTTTGTTTTTAGAGTTTGGTATTTCAAAATGCATGTCTTTGTACAACTGTTAAAAATCATCATGAAATACTGACGTAAATAATCTTTGAAATGGCTTTTTCTTACCGATCCATATTCCCGCAACAATCATATTTTTCTTTCTTATTCTTTAGTTATAAGGCAACTCACTGATCATAATAAAATGTCCATATACTTAATTTTGACGACTTAAAAATCGGTATTCCATCACTATTTAAAGTCAAAGTAAAGTTGTTTGGATTTTGTGTAAGCACGCCTTATAGAGATTTGTAGATCGATTCATCATATATATCTTCATAGTTAAAAGTACTTTTTCTTGTCTTGTAAATCTATGTGTCAAATTGTCATAGAACTTTTCTCTTTTAAACATAAAATCTTACTGACTTATTATTAGAATTTCTAAAAATCGATTAGTATTTTCTTTATCGTTACACTTAGGACAAAATTCAGAGTTCTGCTCTAACTTGAAAAAATAGCTTGCACAGTAATAATGGCGTTTTAGGGGATATTCTATGCTTAAAAAAATTTTTTTTAATGTATAAACTGTTTTTACGCACTTATTTGGTTGTATACAGTGCATCGCAATTAAATACAATACACTAGCTAAAAGTGTGCTTGCAACGTTGAAAGAAATAGCAAATGTAAAAATAGATATTATACTTTCTGCGACAGTTATTAGAGCACCGTTGTAAATTGGCTTGTTGGCTTCCTCGAATTCATCACTTCTACCATCGTCGTCTGAATAGTCACTACCGCTACCTGATGAATCACCTGAACTACTACTTCTTTCAGTAGATTTATCTTCAGTATCTACTTTATCAGATTCGTCTTCGTAAGAATTCTCTTTCGTACTACTGTCAGATTAACTTAGTTGATGAGTTACATTATCATTTAAATTAAAAATTGTATTATATAACATCAGAGAGTCTTCATTGCTTATTGTAATTTGCGGTGTATCTGTAACTTTGCAATTTATTGTTATCATAATTTTTTTATTTTAAATAGTAATTTAGATTTCATATAAAGAGATTTTCTCAAATTTTATGTCAATTAAAAATTTTTAAGAAAGAAAAAGAAGTAGATAAAAAGAGAGAGACAAAGAACAAGAAAGATAGTAACGTTAATTTTAAAAATCCAGTATGTATTATCATGAACGTCAATGATTTTTTAATGATTACTTGGAATATTATTATCACAAGAACCTTCCTCGCATTGAATGCTCGCGTCTTTTTACATTTGGTCTATTTGACTACATTCAGTGATTTCTTCACTGCTAGTCCAGTTTTCTGTAAATTAAATGCAAAAGTTAATACTATTTTAAAAAGCAAAACATACAAAAGGTTATATCATTGCAAATAAATTAACAATTTAATCTCACTTCTTGAGGACTCATTGTTAAAAGAAATGAGGCTGAGAAAATAAATACTTTATAATATGTTCTATAACAGACTTAAATGAATTAATATTAATACTTTGTATATTACACAAGGCATCTATCCTCAAAAACAGTTATCTATACACTGAAAATACGTATTATCTTCAAACATGTATTAATCACAGAACTCAATAGCTTCTACACATGCTCAATGCCTTAGCATCCCTGCGTCACGCGCGTAATATCAAATTTACTTATATTCTAACATACATCCTTAAATTAGAGATTTTATCACGTTGCAAATTTTAATAAATCATGTTTTTATTTTAAATCAATTCTAAATCCTTTCTGAACTTAACAAATTTAATTCTCCCTAATTGTTTAGTAAAAATGTCTGCTTGATTATTTTCTGAGTTCACTTTAACTATATAAATTATACCATTTGAACAATTCTCGTTTATAAAATAAAAGTGTATTTGGATATATTTACAGTTTTTCGTATGATTACCAAATTTAGCAATACTAATCGCATCAGACTTATCTTCAAAAATATTTATTGGTTGATTAGAAATAATTCAGAAATCATTTAATATTTCTCTTATCCGTAATATTTCGCTTACGCTTTCAGACAACGCCACATACTCAGCTTCTGTCGAAGATTTTGTTACACTTCTTTGTTTCTTAGATTTCTAATGTAGAACATTATTAAACAGCTTCATAACGTAACGAGTAGATGATTTTCTATCAACTGCATCACCTGCCTAGTCTGCATCCACAGACCAAGTCAAGATATTTACTTTTAAATCTCTTCCATACGTTAACTTAATATCTTTTGTTAAATACAAATTTTTTAAAATTTGTATTGCATATTCCTAATTAGTTTGATTTGAACTGTTTTAAAATCTACTTAAATAGTTCACGCTATAACTGATATCTGGTCTTGTTCCTGAGCTTATACATAAAAGTGCTTCTATCAAATCTCTTAAGTTTTTAAATTCAGATGCTGACCGTTTGGGCTTACATTTTAAGTCTTGCTACATTGGAGTTTAATATCATTTTGCGTTTATTACATCATACTTTTCTGCGAAAGATTCTATATATCTTTCCTAATCTAATGTCATTGTACCACTTTTACGATCGTAATCAATATTTATACCAAGATTTGTATTAACATCACCTATGTCTTTCATCTTAAATTTATTTGTTAATACCGTTTTAGTTTCGTTACAATTATTTTGACTTTTACTACATGTTAATAAATGATCTACAAAGATAATTATATAAATTAAATCGTATCCATCGTGTATATAATACAAACAATAATCATTCTCGCTTCTTTTAAAATTTAAACTTTTTAAATATGCATCCAGACACTTATACCACGCTCAAGGGCTCTCTCTTGAATCATACAATGCTTTTTTTAACCTGCATACTCTGCCTATTCCGTCATCATAACCTTCTGGTTGTTTAACATACACTTCAGATTTTACATTTCCATTCAAAAAAGCTGATTCCACATCCATTTGATTTATAATAAGATTGTTTTGTAAATAATAAGCCAACAAAATTTTAAAGGTTTGTGAAATTTTAAAAATTCATTTAATTTCATAACTAAAATTATTTGCATCGCAATCGGCAAGATTTTAATTCTTATTAATACTTACATTGTTATCTTAAATTGAACAAAATCAGTCTTTGTTAGTACTATGATTTTCGCTATCGCTTCTACCATAATTTTGAAAATGTTGTTGCCAATGTTGATTCTGCAACTGTTTATATCCACGACTATCACGCTGTGCTCTGCCGTGGCCTCTGTTATTGTTTTGAAAGTTTTGCTGCTGTTGGTTGCCGAACTGATCTTGTCTGCCTCCTTTCTGTTGATTACTTCTTCCTCTGTTTACATTTGAAACACCAGTTCACGATCCTCTTGATGTGTTTCGTCGTTGATTATAGATGTAATTTTAACATTAGTTTTGAAAATGTTACTGGCTTACCACACTTATAAAATTTTTTTTTTTTTCTTTTTTTCTGTGAACACACCTTTATTTTCACTATTATATTTATTTATATTCATTTTTGTATGTTTGATATCTTATCTAGTACATTTTGATTTTGTTTTTAACATACTAGGGCGCTGCGCCCCCTGCACGCTTTGCGCGCCAACCCAAAAAATTAAACAAACATTTATTTTTCGTATTTTTAAGGAAAAATACGATAAATATATCTTTGTCGTAACACGCAATATTGTAATATTTATCAACTCACAAATTAAAATGACCTTACACTGATTTTTTAAAATCTCATCTCCAAATCTACCCGCGTTTGATTAGTCTCAGCCAATCACGCGACGAATAAGCAGGCTTTATCACGTGACCCATTGTTTTTTAAAGATAGGATTTAACTATTCGTTCCTCTTCTTCCAAAACGTCGATTAAATCACCAATACGTTTTAATGCGGAAGGAAAGGTAATGTTCTTAGTGAATACATAACCTTTTTTTTGTTATTAACCGTTGCTTCAGCATTTTTTAATTTAATTGTTATCTTTCTAAGTTCTCTGAAAAAGTCACTAGATTTTTCAAAATCACTTAATTTGATTATCATCCACTTTATTTCTCGCACATATTTCCAATGCTGTTGATTCTCTTAAGTAGTACTTATCTAATTTTTTAATAATATCATACGAGTTTGTTTTCTCATGTATAAATTCAAATTGATCTACAGTTAATGCACTACATAAATAATTCATCGCATTCAAATCTTTTTCTTTCCAAGCTGATTCTGTTTCGTTTTGAGATCTTGTTTTTTAATTAATGACATCTTTACATTTTCTTAACCTTAAAGACATTGATGTTCTCTTTTTCCACTAAGTATTATTACTACCATCAGAAATTGGTAACATTAATCGAAGATCTTCCTCCATCTTGATTTTTTTTTTCGCTTTCGGCTATTTTTAATATACGTAGCACGTTTTTAAAAATTAAAAAAAAAAATTTTCTCACTTAGTCTTTGTCTAACTTTTTAACTTAAAATCTACACTGTTTATTACTTCTAGGATTTTCTTGTTGTCTACCTGTTAAGTTCATTGTTTTCTTTGTATATTTTTCATTTACTTATAGTTGAATATCGCATTTTCACTTCTTTCCACTAAACACGTGCTGAACTTCCTCTCATAAAGCTTTCGAATCCTTTTGCATCTCAATAAATTTTCTACTAAAATACATGTGTAACATATCCCGGAACACATCTTACACTAATCTTTTTAATAATTCACATATTTTTCATCCATTTTTGATTTACACTTTCACTTACAAGTGATTGTCATGTGCCTCCGAAGAGATGCGTGGAAAATCAAAAAACAAGAACGAAACAGGGAACTCAAACCACGGACTACTACCAAGTTAAAAATAAATGAGCCTGGGACGATAAATATTTTGTAACATCTGCTGTAATAGACTTGAATTTATTATTATTAATGCTCCATGTATTACATGAGACATCTTTCCTCAGCAACGGTTATCTATGTACTGAATATACGTATCGTCATCAAACATGTATCAATCACAGAACTAGAGAGCTTCAACGCATGCTCAATGCCTTAGCATCCCAGCGTCGCGCGCGTAATTTCAAATTTACTTATATTCTTACACTCATCAGAGCTACTTTTTGTGAAATCATTTTCAGCATCCATGTCAATTTCTTCTTTTAACTTTCTTAAGAATCGATATTTTCCACTGGCAGAGAAGTCACGAATGCTACGTTTACATTTCATAATTGCAGATCCTTCAAGGAAACAATGAATTTAATATACACATAACAGAAAATCAATGCCAAAGCTTTTGATTATTTGCGTATCATCGAGATAAAACAGTTTAAGAGAATAATATTTCACTTTGAAGAATAGTTGGGTGAGCTTCCATCTAAAATCATAGCAAGCAGTGCTCTCCAAGTTGAGTCGTTTAGTCGTCTTGGTTCGGAGGAAATAACCTTCCAAAAAATCGAAAATCAGCCGCGCCAAGAGGGTACTGACAGCCAAACGCTCGGTGTGGCTGATTTCACGATTTGCGATGTTATTCCCTCTTAAACGAGAGATCCATTCAAGAAAGCTCAGACGGTAGTAATTTTAGATGGAGGCTCACCCAACTATTTCCCAGTAAAGATGTGCGATGTTTCGATGTACGTAACACGTGACATGCAGCATGCAAATACAAAACTTTTTGAGGTAGTACAAGCGCAGCTGGGACTTCATCCAAAGAAAAAAATGTTCGCACTTTTTTCTGTTGTATCCTTCAGATTGTATTTGTTAGGCTATGGCAGGTGATTAGAGACATAAAAAGTCTCATGCCGTGAATTTTTCTCTACTACCATACACAACGTGAGTTTTGATTCATTCAACTTTTTGGCGCCTTAGGTAAAATTCAAGTGTGCAAACCTGCTTAATACTGTTGATGCTTAAAAAAGTTTTGTTGCGCATCCGGTAGTTGATTATTCGATGATTGCATTTCAGAATCTTTCGCTAAAAAGATGCATAAATTTTAGCGAAGCGGACGAACTGGAGCTATTGTTGAGACAAGTCCAGTTACAGCAAACTTTAAATGAAGAATATCGTTTCTTCATAAAAATGCGTTTGGCAAATGCGTTGTTTCTACAATACACTTCGTTGCCTGTGACATATAGGTAAGGGCTTGTTTTTGTTTTCGTGATTTCTGTATAGCTATAATTTTTGAATGTGTATTGACAAAGCAACAGGCATTTATTATTTGACTTTCTTCAACAGCATTAAATGTGAAACCTACGCGAATTGAAAAATATGTTAAATAAATAGTGCTTAGTTGTGTGGAAAGAGACAAGGCTAATAACTACTGTAATCGCAGAAGACGTATGACAAGAAAAAGCTAAATGGGGGGATTCGTGGTATCGTTGTCAAGTATTAAAAGAAAGCTGTAAGTAAAATAAAATATAACCTTAAAAGTTAGTAGAAAATCAAGACATTTACTATATGTGTGTTGCACATCACGGTATTACTGCTCTTGCGCTAGTATTTAATAAGCACTAATGCGATCTTTCCCTCTCATGGGACTAAATGAACATCTGCATTGCGTGTTGGGTCTTCTGTTTCTTTAAATGACCGCTATCTTCAATAGTAAACATGCTATCTGCATGAAGAGGAAATTTACGAGTCTAACCGTCTAACGTTTGAAGGTTACCTGGCTTTAAACGCATGCAGCCTACCTTACGACCAGCCTAACGAACATCCCGGTTGCGGAGCAAAAGTCACAGTTGCTGAAACGCATCAAAAGTAGCTAAGTTTTGCACGTGGTGGCTGTCTTATGCTACCATCAAAACACAAGAAGCACCGTGCTTCAAACCCCTCAAATTTCTTCCCCGTGATTATCGTAATCAATAACTCTTACTCTTCCTAAATGAAAGCTGGAGCTGTACAAAGAATCTTGTCCTGAAAATTCTAAAAAAATGGTCCAAGTTTTAATGATTGATATACTAGGTACTAAAAGATTTAAAAAAATGTCATCATCTGGTAGAAACAACCAAGAAAAAGTACCAACTGATGTTTATGGCAGTGTTTTCGGTAATTACTTCATTTATTAAAAGCCACGTTGAATAAAATTACACGTTCAACATTAAATTATATAAACTTTTTGAGTTTGCTACGTCAAACACCAAAAAAAGATATCGTCTAAAACAACACCATTATAGAGAATATTTAACAGTATATTATGCACAATTAAGAAATCCTAAAGCAACTAATATGAAAAAAAAAATCAAAGAAAAGAAATGTAACGAGGTTAGAGATTAGAGTGTCAAAGAAAATAAATTAAATTAAAATAATTCAAAAATAGAGACTAGCCAGAGTAAAAGTAAGAAACTTGAAAAAAAAACAGTCGATAAAAATAAAAGTTATGTGGAGCAAGAGGATAAAGAGCAAGACGTGATCAGTGACATAGAAACTAAAGAGATAGAATGAATAAGGCAAAGGAATAAATTAAAATTAAAATATCGAGAAGAACTAGAAATGATGGATAAAAAAATAGAAAATAATATGACAAGAAAAAACAATGATGATGCTTTGAAGAGAAAATACACTGATAAAATTACTGCTAATTTAAAAAGAAAAAAATAATCTTAAAACATATACTAAGTGTTGGTATATTTATTTTATATAAGGTTTATGTATCTTTGAAACGACACTTATTTTTTTAATATTACTTACCTTGTTAATGATATTTACCTTAATATGTTTGTTTTATGTTAAAAGTGAATTAGTGATACGAAATTCTGTTTGTACTTAAGTGCACTCAAGAGTTGTAATACAGAAATGTAATACAATTATTCAAATGTTGTGAAAAAAACCATTAATTTGAAATTAAAAACATATACTTACTGCTTGAGAAATAAAAAAAAATTTGTTAGTACACCATAAATAATATATATATATTTTTTTTAAATGAAACTTTCAATAACAAATAACAAAGTTTTTCCAAAGTATTTTTAAATTTATTGAAAAGCTTACTAAAACTAACACAAATTTCATCAAAATAGAAAAAAACGTAACAAAAGTAATCTCTCAGTTTACTAAAAGTTTTTTGTTTGTTTTACTGAAGTTTGAAAAATGTTTCGGGATCGTGCGTGGAAAATCTTTGGAAAAACTTTTATTCAACCGAAACTCTTAAAAAAGTTTTTCAAAACGAAAATATTATTACGTGGGTTAAGGTTATAAAAAAACAGGAAAGCGAAAAGGACAAAGGAATTGATGAAAGTGGAAGTAGAAGCAAAAGAGAAAGTAAAAGGGATAGTTGGAGTTGTAGTTATCATGACGAAAACAGCTGAGTTCTACGACCGCTGAATAAAGCCAATTTGAGTAATGTTGGCAGAAAATTAGGCCTATCAGAAGTGGCTCATTCACATATAACATCGACATTCAAGCAAAGGAGCCTGTTGAAAAAACGGACAAAAATAACAATGTATAGGACTAGGAAGAGAAAAGTTAAGACCATATTTTACTAAGGACGAGGCTAATAAACTGGTGTTCTGTACAAATCTTTCTGGGCTTATTGATAGTTTGAAGAAAAATTTTTACGTGCCAGAAAACTAGCATCTATTTATAGATTCTTCCATTCAAAGCTTAGAAGCTATTTTGCTTTACAAGACCAACGTTCTAGCTCCTGTACCTTAAGCTTACTCAACGTCTTTAAAAAAATTGTGCGGGAACATGATCATTCTTCTGCAAAAATAGAAACATTAAGATCATCAGTAGAAGTGATGTTGAAATTTTTGCAATGATACGTATTATTCTTAGAATGCAAGGTAGGTATGTAAAATTCCTATGCTTCCTACGTTTTTTTTATAGCAGAGATCGTTTGAATTGCTTCAAAAAAAAATTTTCCTACACGAGATTTTCTAAAGTCAGGATCTAAATATATATAGTAAAACCTCCCATGGTAAGTGAAAAAAAAATTTATAATTTCTCTACCCCACATAAAACTGGGCCTAATGAAGCAATTTGTCAAGACTTTTGACAAAGACGGTGATTATCTTAAATAGATTTAAAAAATTCCTAGGCTAATTAACGCGAAGCAAGAAGCTGTAGGTGTTTTTGATGGTCCTTAAATTAGGGCATGATTCAAAAATAAGAATTTTTTGAAGCAGATGACAGATGTAGAGAAACCGCATGGAAAAGTTTTCTCAAGATTTTACGCAATTTTTTAGAGAACCATATGAAAATATTGACTTACGTAAGTGATATGGTTGGAAACTACAGAATCTTAGGCTGTAACATGTGTGTAGAACTTCATTCTTAAGTTTCCCATATTGATTAGTTTTCAGAAAGGTTTGGAGATGTTTGTAAAGGAGAGATTGAGTCATGTTATGAAGACCTTATGTCTTTATGAGGAATCAGATAATAGAAACCTAATCAGCGTTAACTGGGCAGATCTTTTGAAGAAAAGTAAGTGCATTACCATAAACAAACAAAATATAAAAACTGGATCATTTTCTAAACTGCGGTTTTTGTAGTATGTGAGTAGCAAGGGGACTGAATTCCAAAAAGAATCCCGAAAAGTGAGAGGCAAGTGGATTCACTGTAAATAAGCACCCCAAAGGGACAAAAAGCCTGCTACGTTAACGTTTTTGTTCCTTGGTATAGCAGAGTGTAAGCAGTGATATATTAGAAATGAGGGAATTTTTAATCATATCGGAGTGTAAGGTAATACGTAAGTAAAATCAAAATCAATTTATTTCTACGGAATGAATCTTTAATTTAACGATTGGAGCGATAAAAAGCTTTAGTAAAAATGAAACTCAAGAGTAAAAACAGATGCTAGAGTGCTAATAAATGTGATTTAACATAATGGACGTGCTTAATGAGTTGAAAAATGAGCCTAAAGATGGTGAGGCTAAACAACTATAAGATTTAAATTAAAAACTGTCAAAAACATACAGCAAGGGTTGCAAGGGTAAATAAATTATTTACTCACTTTTAATTGTAGTGACGTTAAATAAGGCACGTTTTTTAAGGTTTGCTACAAAACCATTACATTATAAGTTTATCTTAATTTGAAAATCGAATATATCATCGTTAATTACATATTGTAACATAGGTAAGACATTATGGTTAACTTGTTTCTGGATTTATTTGACTAAAATTTTATTATTCTTGGTTAAAATATTTACATTGGTTAGGTCTTACAGCTAATTTTTTGTTTTCTTAAAGTTTTGTCATGTTTGGCTAGTGTTTTAAAGTTATAAATTAACTTGGTGGTAATGAGTCAATTTAGATGCTGGATTTGTTTTCTGCGCTGTGGATTTAATGTATGCACATAAGTCAAGTATCATAGGTGAGGTTTTTATTTTATTTTTTAAGTTCCGTCATTTTCAGCATGTCTTTTGATGATGAAAAATCAACTAGACACGATGGGTTAATGAGAATGTCTGATTAAGTTTTAGCAAGGTTGAATATATGTAGTTACATAGCTCAGGTGTCAAAGGTAATTTTTTCGTTTTTGTTGTAGAACTACGTTATTTATTAATAAACAATTTGAACAATAAATACCTTAAGCTGTATAATTGTTTTACAAAAAAGTCATTAAAATTGTAACCTGTAAAAGACCAAACACCTCCTGTGATATCTTAATACTGCCACCCTCTAAATAGATCTTCTCAGTTTTTCTGGTAAAACTTCATCCATTTCTTATAAAAAATATTTTATTATGTTCTATCTATTTGCGACTCTTACCCTTAGTACAAAAAATTATTGTTGTATGAAGAACGTTAGTAAATTTTCCTACTTAACTGAGAATAATATCTTAATCAAAGATGTTATGGAGATTCGGAGGTAATAATAAAATACAGAGATCACAATGATATAGAGTTTTTCAGATAGTCTAGAATACCTAGAACGTACATAAATTTTTCAAATATTAGTTATTGATTATTTTAAATAGGATTATACAAATAAAAATTATGTGGTTAGATTTAAAATAGGCTATTATAGGATGTTAACTCAGTTTTGATGCTTACAAAGACAAAAATTTTTGAAAAATGAGAACATGCTATAAAACCTATTTCCAAAGTAATTGTTGTTCAATAATTAAGTAGGAAAAGATTTGAGGCATGTTATAGTGAACTCTAAATAATGCCAACGTCAAACGTAAGTCGAATATTGAGATTGTTGAGTGCAAGAATCGGTGTGTGGTAAAGTGGGCACAGCTGCGTGGGCAGGGGGGACTCTATCTTCTTTATCCCTTTGATTAATATTTCAAAACCTCTTTAAGTAGTACTTTAATTTTAAAAGTAAATGGTATAAAGGTCATATTTTAGCGGTGCAAGGAAAAATTAATATACGCATCTAAAGGAAAAAGCATGGAATCACCTTACCGATCAACTAACATCCGAGAAAGCATTTTATACTATTTTTCTTCATACTATTTTTAAAATATACATCAATTTTATCGGATGTGTTGCATAGAAGTCTATAAAGTCTATAAGCATATAAAAAGGTAGCAGTTAATGACAGTTTCTTTTTTTTTTTTTTTTCAATAAATTTTAACGTATAATTTAAAAAAACAGATATGCAAATAGTCCAATATCTTACTGGCTATTTTACGGAAAAAAAAAGTTCACTTACATTATCGACAATCCGAAGAATAACTGACGTCTTAATTTGGCAAAATTAAGTAAGAAGTAAAAAAAAAATACAATAAATCTGTTGTGTCATAAAAAATGTATGATTTCACTTTTTTTTCAGAGTTTATGCATAAATGAAATAATTAAAATATGTCACAACTTTTCTATCAGCAATAAGTTACATTGTTATAAATGTATGATACAACTTAAATTATATTAAGTCAAAATCTTTGATTACTTCACATTACAAAAGTTAGTTTTGTACTCTACACATCTTGAGCTAAATTCTTTTACTCAACATAATAAATGTATTTAATTAGGTTCGAAAACATTCAAGGTGATTTTTTATGGAAAAATATAAAAACTATTTAACTGAAGTAAGACGTAACTAAGAAAACCATGCTCCATTATTCATTGATAAAATTTTCATACCTGTCAGATAAATCATAATTGCCAAGGTACGCTTAAACGGTATGTTTTTGTTTAACTGAAAATCAAAAAAATGTTTTACAAATAACGGGAGCAAAGTTATAAAATTTATCATACTGATTGCCCTGTGTAATCAGGAAAAACTCATCTTACAAAAACAACAATTAACCTTACTAATTGTAACCAGGAACAAATTTGGTGTAATTATATAGTTTCATTAAAAAAGAAAGATTAAACAATATTTGATTGTTTACATGTGTACTTTTTCTTTCTGCACTTATGTCATCTTTTAATAAAAATTGAAATTACACCTAAGCATTAATATTTGTCATAACATAAAATACATATTTAAATCGACTGAGAATCATTTACATATTTAGAATGTAAGATAGCAAAGTATGAACACTGTTAGAAAAATTGTAAGGCCTTTAATATACTTACTATACCATTTCTTCACCTTTTTAAGTAATTAACACTTCTGCAAAGATTAACGATTGATATAAGCACAAAATATTATTCTTGCGTCATAAGGTTGATAAGGTAAAGTTAACCTTATGAGTTAAAATAAGTTCTTACCAGTCGGATACTAACGACAATTATTATAGTCCTTATCCTGTAAATATTTTATAAATTTTAATAAAATTTCTGTATTATAAGCATTCTAAGTCAGAAAAAATGTTTTACGAAGTTGATCACTGGATAATACTCATGTTATAAAGTGGTTTATTATTTTATGACTACGGCCAAAAAATCTTTTGTATGGTTAACTAAAGGAAATATGGTAAAGCTTTATAACATACACTAATGACGTAACATCAGAGATAAATAGGGAGATTGCCAGTGCCTATGTTAAAGAGTGTGCCGATGTTTCGGCGCTGATTTAAGCGCAAATCCGTAGCGGCCAGCAGAGGAACCATGCACACGTTTTCTATTGGCTGGCGGCTTGTAGGCTCAGCTCGCGGGGAGAGCTGAGGGGAGATGAGTGTCGGAGACATGAGAATCTAAATGTGTGCATCGGTGATGGAGAGAGGAGAAGCTAAACCTATATGTATATGTATACAACGGGCTATATATCTATAGCTATAGTTGTACACTGCTCATACGGAAAAAAGCTGCACGTAATACTTTTCTCGCTTTTCCTCCCTTAAAGAAAGATAAGCTTTTTAAATGCAGTTGATCATTCGTTTAACTTTAAAATTAAAAACATAATTGTCAGGTTATTAACAATTTTTTTTTTTTTTTTCAAAAAATGATAAGCTCAACGCAATGAGTATATTATTTTGCTTTATTATTAAACGAGCGCCTTTATCCCAATAATCCAGAGCGCTCAATTGTTCTTCTTTTTTATGATAAGTGAAATTATTGAATAATAAAAAAAGGCATTCACCACAACGACACAGTACGCTCAAATATTTTTTGTACTAAGTAATAATATTTACTAATATACTAAACATCTTTACCAGAATGCCCCATTGCAGTAATATCTTTATTTGTTAATTTATATTTCTTCACCATTAATACATAGCTTAACGGCAATAATACGATTAAGCTTAAATTAAACCTCAAGCTTCGAAACTTTACGATAAACATATGTTACTATTATTCATTCCATAAACCAAGCTTCGTTAGCTCAGGTGACAAGAGCAGGAGGGTGAACTTTAGTTTTGCGGCTTTGGGTTCTAATCTCACTCGGAGCAAATTTTTTTTTTTTTTTCTTATTACAACAGTACTTTAAATGTTTTATACTTTTTTAAGATTACTTACGTATTTTTTTTTACTAGTAACTAAAAAGATTTTTTTTCCAATATTGGTACACGATCCAAGAAAATTTTTTTTCCATTCATGGCTAAAAAATTATTTGACGCATCAAGTAAAATCTTTTCAAGTGCAGTTGAGCATTTATTTAACAACAACAAAAAAACATAATTGTCAAGTTATTAAAATTTTTTTTTTCACTTTTCAAAAAATGACAAGCTCAAAGCAATTAACATATTATTTTGCTTTATTAATGAACGAGCGCCTTTATCCCAATAATCCAGTGCGCTTAATTGTTCTTCACTCTTATGATAAGTGAAATTAAGGTAAATGTCCCTATCCGTGGAACGTGTCCCTATTCATGGAATATAAAAATTAATGTATTTGGTATACAACTAACTTGATAAAAAAATTGTGGTAGTTGTATATTTTATGTATCTTTNAGTGCGCTTAATTGTTCTTCACTCTTATGATAAGTGAAATTAAGGTAAATGTCCCTATCCGTGGAACGTGTCCCTATTCATGGAATATAAAAATTAATGTATTTGGTATACAACTAACTTGATAAAAAAATTGTGGTAGTTGTATATTTTATGTATCTTTATGAATTTACAAAAAAAAATTTTATTATACATACGATGAAAGACCAATTTAAAAGATGATTTCATAAATAGGGACATAATATCAAACAATAGGTACAACGTTTCATAATTATGTACATTTTGGTCTTATAATCTTTTTATAAAATAAAGTATTTCAACAACTAAGAGCCATATTTAAAAATTAGAATAATAATGGTAAATTTATAGCGCACCAGCTCATACCAAAATTTCTACTGTTAAAGCTTACAGTTTAGAAAAAAAAATTAAAAATGTTAGTAAGATGCAATTTGTGGTCATAGTAGGGACATTTACCTTATTAAATAATAAATAAAGGCATTTATCACAACGACAAGGTACGCTCAAATATTTTTTGTACTATGTAATATTACTTACTAATATACTGAACACCTTTACCCGAACGCCCCATTGCACTGATATCTTTATTTGTAAATTTACATTTTTTCACCATTAATACATAGCTTAACAGCAATTATACGATAAAGCTTAAATTGAATCTCAAGCTTCGAAACTTTACGATAAACATATGTAACTTTTAGTCATCCCATCAACCAAGCTTTGTTAGCTCAGGTGGCATGAGCAGGAGGGTGAAATTTAACTTCGTGGCTCCAAGTTCTAATCTCACTCGGTGCAAGTTTTTTTTTTCTCATTAGTACAACAATACTTTAAATGTTTCACAAAAAAAATTTTTCAATTACTTTTTATAAAGAAGTAACTATCGAAATAGAAAGTCAATACAACTTTGTTTGTGGTAATACCTGTTATAGGTTATCATAAAAAAATGCACATTCTCCCTGTAGTTTTTCCGAGCTGGAGACGAGGACACTAAATGTGGCCACAGTACGCGCGCGTTTTTCTTATTGTTTTTTTTATTTTTATTTTTCAATTTGTTGAGTGCTCGACGAATTTATTGAAAATACTACATCAAGACAAATTTAATAATAAAAAGTAGTAATTAAGTACTACAACGAATTAATAAATACTGCAAATTTTCGTAAACTGTTATTATTTATTATGATAATAAGTGATATTCCTTTTGTAGATTCCTGTCTTGGTTATCACAGACACCACTCGGACGACGCCATAGCTCGCAGGATAAACCTTTATGAATACTCCCAACGGCCATTGGTTAAAATCTCTATTTTTATCGCTGATTACCACGACTGCTCCCACCTTTACTTCTCCCTTGCTCTCAAGCCATTTCTGTCGTATTTGCAATTCGCTGAGGTACTCTATGTGCCAACATTTCCAAAAATCCTGCCGTGCTTTGACGATGAATTTCGTTGCTGGAAGACGATTATCTGGAATAGAAGTCATGTCATGATCAGGTAACATAGTTAGTGGTCGGCCAATAAGAAAATGCGCAGGAGTCAGTGTGGCAGGATCGTTTGGATATGCTGACATACAACTAATCAAGTAAGAATTAAAAATCGACTCTACTTCTATGCATAAGGTATTAAGTTGTTCGAAGGTTAGTAACTGCTGTCCTATAACTCGTTTAAGATGGTGTTTAGAGGATTTGACGGCTGCTTCCCAAATACCCCCAAAGTGAGGTAAAAGAGGTGGGTTAAAGTGCCAGACAATTTTACGCTGTTGGGTGTATCAACTAAGTGCATCGCGAAAGGGTTCTGACTGAATCAAGGCGTAAATCTTACTTAACTGATTATTTGCACCTACAAATTTTGTTCCGTTATCCAAATATACGTGGGATGGAATTCCCCGGTGGCTTATGAATCTTTTGAACGCACCTAGCAGTCCTTCGGTAGTCTGGTCGCTCGCTATCTCAATGTGGACTCCCTTTGTGTTCATGCAAATAAAAACGCAACCATAAGCTCGAAGAATAACACGATGTCTAAACTGTTTTTCCTTGATGTTGATAGGGCCAAAATAGTCTATTTCTACGTGTTCGACGACAGCAGATTGTTCTACTCTCGGTTGGGGTAAATAGCTCATTTTTCTCTGAAAGGCTACTGGACGATGTTTCACGCATGTGACGCAATGCTGCACAGTTCTCCTAACTTGATTTTTTCCATCTAACAGCCAAACTTTCTGATGAATTCTATACAACGTGCTCTGGATTCCTGCGTACAATAACGACTGGTGAGTTTGGCGTATAATGAGATCCGTTACATAGTGAGAAGAGGGCAGCAATATTGGATATTTATGTTTATCAGAAATTGGCGTGTTGCGAAGCCGGCTACCTACACGAAGTAAACCGTTGGGATCAATAAGGAGGTTGAACGCTGCTAGTTTCATATTTTTTGTAGAACCAGTTTTTATCGATCTGCGTAATTTCCTTTTCAAACTGCTCATATTGGATCGATTTTTAAAATCTCCATTTTGCTCTGGATCTCTCAGCCACCCCGAGGGATCCATGGTTTTGATCAGCTGAAAAATGCCAACGCAAACAATACGCAAGTGAATTAAGTAGCGACTGATACGAGGAAAAGTGCCTATAACTTAATGGGTCCTGACTTAATGGATCCTGTGACAAGGGGTTGGGCCTAGGGACCTCTGATAGCAGAATTTCATTAGCAGTAAGTGCAAGACAGGTTAGAGTCCTTAGTCCTGGAAGTTCGACGTTGGAATTTCGCGCAGATTTAGGTCAATTTTTCTCTGATTGGTACAGCCATTTTATCCCTGAACTCCATGTATCATTCTGAATGAACTCGGCTGGAACTTGATCCCTAGAAAGAACGTCCGCGAAATTGTTTTTGCTGGAGACATGACGCCATTCGACGATACTCGACAACTCTTGGATTTCTACGACACGGTTCCCTTCAACAACCTTTAGGGCTTGTGGAGGTTTTTTAATCCACTGCAAAACAATCTCTGAATCGGACCAAAACACGACCTTGTAGAACGAAACTTAAAATGATTCCCGAAACTCCCTAAACAATCTCACTAGCGTTAGAGCGCCACACAATTCAAGCCGGGGAATGGTGGTTTGCTTGACTGGAGCTACCCAAGACTTGGCGCACGCTAAGCGAACGAGGACCTGGTTGGTTTTGTCAACTGATCTTAAGTATATGCAAGCCCCATATCCTCGCTTGCTTGCGTCGCAAAATCCATGCACCTCAATCGCTAATGCGCCGGGTAAAATAAGATGTCTAGGGAACGATACTTCCTCTAATCGATCTAGTTGCTCTACGAATAAACGCCACCTGGTGTGTAGTTCTTGTGGCACTGATTCATCCCACCCTACTTTTGCCTTCCAACAATCCTGCATTATGACCTTGGCTGCGAATACAACTGGCCCTAAAAGCTCTAGGGGATCGGAAATCTTCGCGATTTCAGATAGAATGACTCATTTCGTGACAGTTTGGGGCGTTTACATTTATTTAACTACATATGAAAAACAATCTAATTGGGAGTCCCAAGACATACCTAAGGTTTGAACTATCGGATCCCCCTTTGTTGAGCTATCCATTTTAAAGACCCTTACCTCCAAATCGTCAAGTACATGAGCGTGATTAGAAGCTTATTTTCTAATAGGAAACTCCCCGCTAGCTAACAGTTAAATTTACTTATCACGAATCTGCAAAACCTCCTGTAAAGAATTTGCCCCAGTTAGTAGATCATCTACATAAAAATCCCGCTTCAAGATAACACTAGCCTTAGGGAAATTTGCCTTTTCATCCTCTGCTAACTGGTGAATCATCCTAATTGCTAGAAAGGGAGTGGACGACACTCCAAAGTTAGCCGTGTTCAGCTCGTAAGTCCTAATTCTACCCTGATATACCCATGGAATTCGTTGGTAGGGCCGGTCCCGGGGATCTACTAAAATCTGTCTGTACATTTTTTCTATGTCTGCAGTAACGACGTAAGTATGAGTGCGAAACCTGAGGAGGTGGTTGAAGAGTTTTGGTTAAATTGTAGGCCCTACCATGAGCATGTCATTCAGCAAAAGATTTTTATCGGTCTTGGAAGATGCATTGAAGACTACTCGGGTCTTCGTTGTGGTACTAGATGGTATGACAACGGCGTGATGGGGCATACAACATCCCCCAGCACCCTTATCTTCTATCAGTGTCATGTGATTTAAGTCTATATATTCCTGCATAACCTTTGTATATTCTACTTCGAGGTTAGGATTATCAGTAAATCGATGTCTCATAGCTTGCAATAGCTGGAAGGCTTAGACCGAGAATCCCCTAATTCTGGACTTGGTGATTTAAAAGGCAACCTAACGATGTACCTACCACTATCATCACGTCTAGTATTCCGTACATAATGATTTTCGCATGCGCTTTGTTCCGTGGTAAAAACTGACTAAGTACTAAATTCCTCCAATTCCCAAAACTTCGCAAGCTGTTTGTTCAATTCTACCAAATTACATGTAGCAACGCCCTCTGGATTTGGATAAATGCCTCCTACCATTACCCACCCTAGCTGAATTTTTTGTAAATACAAATCGCAATTATTTCTTGACAGATGAAGTTGCCCAATGGATAGAAACAAGAGTGTTTCACCTGAGCCTATGAGGATGTCAACGGAACGTGGAACATAGAACTGTGGGTCAGCTAATCGAATTCCATTAGGTATCTCGATTGCTTCTCGAGGAAAGGGCTCATTAGGAATAGCACTAGTTATATTCGGGACGATAAGGCAGTTCAACGTTTTTTGGAACTTGTTGATGCGAGACTTAATGACAATTTCGACGCTCCCCATAGATGTGGACCCGATTCCCCCAAATCTCTTGATGGAGGTTTCGCATATTTGTGTCTGCAACTAGAGTTTTCGAACAGATCTTTCTGTTATAAAATGATTTGTGGAGCATGTGTCTAATAGGGCGCGCCCTTCTAAAAACTGACCTCTGCTAGTCCTAACCAAAACAACTGCGCTCATTAATAGCTGGGACGTAAGAGACCTAGATACTGCACTGAATACGTCGAAGTCTAGTCACATTGTGGATTAAGGATGTTTGGTACCTTTGTCAGATTTTAACGAGTTCTGGGAGGTTGTAACCTTTTAATTTGAGTGCAGAAGAGTATTATGATAACGGTTGCAACGCTTGCAGTTGCCAAGTACGCATTTGCCGGCGTGAAACCACAAATAGTTAAAGCACAGTCGATGAGCTCTGACAAAGTCTCATTGTCTTTGACTTGACAAGTTATTGAATCCCGGACAACGATATAAGGAATGAGATTGGCTACATTGGGGATAACTAGGTTGCTCAGACGAAGTAACAAAAACGCGTGTCCCATCTTGGACCTTTCTAGCCTTTCTAGGTTCGACATTTGGCTTGATGACTGAACTTTCCTTTGCGGCCTCACTTCCTCTGGGAACATCAGTTTCCATGGTGTATAGCCTAGACACTACTCTGTCATTGAACTTATGAAACTGATCGAGGGTGGAAAGTTCATCTAGGGTCAAAGAATCCTCCCGTTTTTGTCTAATAGAGGGCGGAAAGGCCCTTTCAAGCAAACGTACTACCATACGAGAGGGTTCCTCAATACCTAGAGATTAAAGGGTATTCAAGTGTTGTTTCACCTCATCAACTATCTTAGAGATGTCTCTAGATATTGGGGACTTGAGTGGGACGATATCTAAAATGGCATCAAGGTGTTTCGAGACCAGAATGCGCTTTCTTTCGTATGACCTCATCAAAATCTTCCAGGCCTTGCTGTAGCTTTCCGCGCTTGTGTCATAAATCGCCACCTTACTTAACGCATCCCCCTGCAACGTGTCACGTAGATACATGAATTTAACTAGGCTATCGATGTCAGTTCGAGAGTCGATCATGCTTAATAAGGAATTTTTATACGAAAGCCACTCTCCATGCCCCCCACTAAACTTAAGAAGTTCCGCTATTGGGAGTTTCAAAAGACGCTGCTGTTCGATAAAGGTCAACGAGACCTTTCCTCCTCCCTGTCCTGCCAAAGAAGCGTTATTACTCCCATCGCGAGCCTTCAACTTCGCGAAGTCACTGGCTACTTTGTAATACCGCGTGCTGAGCGCGCGTTGCGTGCTCAACACTAAGCTCTTCTATAAGGTCTTTACATACTTAAAATTTCCTAGTTAGATCCCCCAAACGCAAGGTCGTGCTGGTTTTGTCGATGTCTGCGCCCTCTTCAAAATTTTTTAAACTTTCTAATCGATCAGAAAATAATCTTACCTTTACCAATAAACTTTTTGGGAGTGCAACTGCCATTCTGATGGCGTCAACCCACGGATCTCTCTTATTGTTTATAAATTAAAAAAAAATCACCTAATCTTCACCCTTATGGCCCCGTTTAATAAAACGACTAAATTGGGCTGTTTCTAATTAGAAAAAAGTGAAAGGAAAAAACAAAAAGAAAAAGAAAACAAATCTTATCTGTATTAAAGACGTTGTCTCGGCTCATGGCAGCTGGGAGCAGGTTGATCCTTGGGAGCGACGGCGTTGGGAGCGACGATGATTGATGTGTACGTTGATGAGGCAGTGAAACTTCAAACCTCACAGGAGGCACCAAAATGTTTTGTGTAAACACAGTCGATCCAACATGGATTGCCTGGGCCAAGTTCAAACGAATTAAATATTAAAAAAGTTAATGATGCTTATAACTGAGAAGGTTAATATTAATTAAAATGCAAGGAGACAGTAGGTCAGAACAAGGGAAACTTTACTAAACAAAAAAAAAAGGGGGGAATGCTAAGGAAATAAATAAAATAAACTATCACAATAAATTTAAATGGTTGATACTTGAAATAAATAAAAAGAGGGAGACAAAATTAAGTACAATTAAATAAATGGGAGAAAGCTGGTGGCATAAAATACCCAGATTTATTAAAAAACGAATCAAAATGAATACAATTGAAGAAAAAAAGTTAAACTAATTATTCCATAAACAATGGCAACAATAATAAACGTGTGTTGTGTTAGTACGTAAATGTAAGAGGATGTATGGGACGACCTGGTGGTAACGACTCCCGGTGTGTATGAATTCAAGGCGAGTGTGGAGTAGTGATCTCCTCTGCGAGCCAGCGGGCCCTGCACGGTCGCACGAGTCAGCACAAGGCTGGTGAAAGCGGGCCGATGCCCAAAAGTTGAAATAAGCTACCCCCTGCGGCATCTCAGTAGTGATGTTTTGTGAGTGGCGTAATTGGGTGAGGACACTGATTCCAAAACGAGAGATGAAATGGAGCGGGCAAAATGTATTGAAGACGAAAGGATGACGAGATGCACTGAGTAAGTGTAATAGACGCATGATACGTATGATATGTAATGACGTAGTTAAATGCGGATGCGTGGATAGAATTTAACCTAAAATGATGGTAGACATATGTAGACAGAGATACTGGGCGGATGATGATAGAGGTTGTAGGATGAAGTGACGTATGGATAAGCTGTGACGTGAGGTGGAAGAATTAGCAAGATGTGTATTTAGCAGGGCGCAGATGATGCAGATAGGATAAGCGTAGACGTGCAGAAGGGTGTAATGATAAGCCGAGAGTGATTGTAAAGGTGATTTTAAGTAGAGAAGAGTTGGGTAGAGAACGGAAGAGTAGCACGAACGAGTGGAGAAAAGGTTGGGATGATGGTGAGGACGAGCACGAGATTACTGGATAAGTGATGACTTAAAGACTGAGAATTGGGGATGCAGGGGCACAAGACGAATGCAAGATGCGATTAATGAGAGATGTGGAAATGTGAAGAATAATTAGTGAAATAATTATAGAGCTGCCATGATGAAGATTGACGAAATATGAATACGTATGAAGGTGAGATACAGTTAATTTTAAAGACTTAGTGTCTCGACGACGATGTCCTGAGTCCTGGGGCTCGACGACAGCGGCGGAATCTTCTGCTGACGGTGCAAACTGTAAGCGGTAAAAAACACTAAGCGTGAAGATGCTTTCAATTCAGCAGGCCAAACAAAAGAGAGCATGCAAGTGAAAAAGTAACTGCCAAGTCCTGAAGTCCCGCCCCTCCCGTCACCGTGCCGATGGGACATGAGCCAATCAGCGACAGAGGCGGGTGCGCGCAAGGCTCCAGGGAAAAATGAGGTGCGTGCGATTTTGGAATTCGGAACAAAACTAAAACTCCGCTCAATTCCGTCTCTCGACGGAACAGACTCCCCCCGTTGCGAGAATATGCGAGCAAAATGATTTGAAGTGTATGTATGTTTGTGTAACAGGGTAGTGGTGCTACATGTTGAGTCCAAATATAATTAAATTTGAATACAGTCTAACAGCGGGCATAACTGAGTGATATTTTTTTTGTTGATTGCTGTCTTAGTTTTCACAGACACCACCTGGACGACGCTCCCAAGATAAACCTCCATGACTACTTCCAACGGCCATTGGTTATAATCTCTATTCTTATTGCTGATTACAACGACTGCTCCCACCTTGACTTCTGCCTTGCTCTAAAACCATTTCTGTCGTTTTTGCAATTCACTGAGGTACTCTGTGTGCCAACGTTTCCAAAAATCCTGCCGTGCTTTGACGATGAATTTCCATGCTGGAAGACGATTCTCTGGAATAGAAGACATGTCATAATCAGATAACATAGTTAGTGGTTGGCCAATAAGAAAATGCGCAGGAGTCAGTGCGGCAGGATCGTTTGGATCTGTTGACATACAACTAATCGGGTGAGAATTCTAAATCAACTCTACTTCTATGCATAAGGTATTAAGTTGTTCGAAGGTTAGTAACTGCTGTCCTACAACTTGTTTAAGATGGTGTTTAAAGAATTTGACGGCTGCTTCCCAAATACCCCCAAAGTAAGGGGAAAGAGGTGAGTTAAAGTGCCAGACAATATTACGCTGTTGGGTGTATCCGCTTAGTGCATCGCGAAAGGGTTCTGACTGAATCAAGGCGTAAATCTTACTCAACTGATTGTTTGCACCTACAAAGTTTGTTTCGTTATCCAAATATACGTGGGATGAAATTCCCCGGTGGCTTACGAATCTTTTGAACGTACCTAAAAATCCTTCGGTAATCTGGTCGCTCGCTATCTCAATGTGGACTGCCTTTGTGTTTATGCAAATAAAAACGCAACCATAAGCTTGAAGAATAACACGATTTCTAAACTGTTTTTCCATGATGTTGATAGGGCCAAAATAGTCTATTTCTACGTGTTCGAAGACAGCAGATTGTTCTACTCTCGGTCGGGGTAAGTCGCTCATTTTTCCCTGAAAGGCTACCGGACGATGTTTTACACATGTGACGCAATGCCGCACAGAAAAGTAACACTATAAAGCCGTATCAACAGTTAAAAAAAAAATTTTACTGCAAGTAAGAGCAAGTAAGGTCTGTAGGCCAATGGCTGGTGTCTGACAAAAAAAAATTTAGTTTATTTGTTTTTAAAACTTATTTACAAGTATTGCCTTTTAATTATAAAAGCTTAAGCGTAACAAATTAGTAACTTTTGGAGAACTGAGCCTTTTATTTTACGTAGAGTAAGCTTAAACTAAATCAAAATCTTTTTTTGCATCATTTGATTTTATTTTTATCTTTTTTTCTAATTCCTTTGTTGTTTATTTCTTTATCTATTTTCGAATTTTTCTTTTTTTTTAAGAATTAGACCTCTACTGATGTGAACAAGAAAGATGATGTAGCAACAAAGGTACAGTTACTGAAATAATGGCATAGAGAAAAGCAAGTCAAGAGATTATGTAAATTCCTTCAATGATCACGTAACGAAGCCTTTAATAAATCAGTTTTATGTATTAATGAAGCTGTCTAACACATACACACCTAAAGTAGCCAAAATACACCACCCAGAGGTTTCCTGCAAAATACTAAAAAAAGTGGTTTCTTATCTCGAATGTGGTTTTAAGAAAAGTCATTTCCAGGCTGAGAGGTAGGGTAAGAAATTGTGAAGGTGGATAAATAAGAAATACATTAGACGATATTATTAACTATTGGAAGGCACACTTTACTCCTTCTAAGACTTGTATCTAATCTACTATTAATGTAAATAATTCACTGACAAAAAAGGAAGAAACTGTTCGCAATTTTTACGAGAAAACCACTTAACTCATTAATTAAGGCACTAGAGTAGCGAAAAAAAGCTGCTTCCAATAACATTCCTGAACACCAACAGATAGATTCTAAATTATTTCTAGAATTAGTTGGCCGTGAACCATTTATGCGAGATCTTTCAAAAAGATTCAAGGCTTATACGATGTTAATCGCACCAGAAACTTTTGCTGGTGACTTACAGGTATCTTGAGAAGCAGAAAAAGTTGGTGAAATGTTATACTCCAACATCTGTGCTAGCATAGACAATCAAAGCTCACATACGTACCTTGCTCAGCAGTGACACACTGCGGCAAAACAAAATTAAGCAGTACACCAACAGAATGGACAAGAAAATTTTTCATATTTTTAGATCAATCGAAGCAACATACAACAAGTAGAATGAAACGATTTCCACATGTACGATCGTGATAAAACATCTTATTATTACAACCTTAATGACACAAAAATTTTCCCGACTACGTTAAATTCAGACGTAAAAACAGTATCACAGCCAGCTTTTTACTATTGAAATAATGGCACTGCTAATCAATCTGTAAAATCGATGCAAAAATTGAATGAAACGCAATCTTATCAAGCTTTAAACGACTCGTAGAAAAATCATGAAAATCTTTACTCCACCCAACCAATACAACAACAAAATCTATTATAAGAATATTCAAATAGCCCCTTTTACATAAATTTACTGCAGTGTGTACTTGGTAACTCGTCAACTTCTCACATAGAAATTTACTTCTGTACTTGCAGAAGCGTTTAAAAACCACAAGAATCACCAAACGTCACCATACTTTGCTTTATGTTAAATTCTTTGGTGATAAACAAAATCTCAGACTCAATTTTCTGAACCAGGCAATCCTTTAAATAGAAACAGTGCTTGTCACCCAGATGTCACCTTCAACTGCTTCATACAACGAGAAGATATTTCAATTAACAATACAAGTTTTACGGAAATCATACTTGATATCAGCACAAATGAAGAAAACTCGGAATCTTTGTCAAATTTTCAACATCTTAAGCCTACAAGTGTAACTTTTGGTTGAAATTGTGTATACAAAACACCAGCTAGAATAACAGTTCCAATAAAATTCCTGTAACAGTCACGGACATACATACCAGCTCTTGATTGAATTTACTCCCGGTAAGTTAATAGGCGAGGCAGCAGTAACATACGATCAAGGTGGCTATTGTACAATAGCTGTAAGCATCAGAGAAAATCCAGTTAAAATTGAGATTTCTCCCTAAGGTCTTGTACTTTTTAAACTAGATGATTTAGTAAGTTTTTTTGACTTAGATTTTAGTGATAACGTTTTCAACATAATAACAGAAAAAAAATGAAATATTCGAATTTATCTACAATATACTTACAGAAATACTTTGCCAGTATTATCATGACAAGACAAGTTATGAATAATTTTGCTGTATAGTAAAAAAATATCCAAATCTATTGTATATTAAAGGTGATGCTACTCTACGTACATCAAATATGTAATATAATATACTGACAACTAACAACAAACCTATCTTCCTTAAGCAACATAAATATCCTCCAGCTCTACACAAAAAGTTAGGGATCAGATTGACAAACTATTACAAGAAGGAACTTTCCAGCCCATACAATAGTCCACTGTAGATTATTCCAAAAATCGAGCGATATACTTGATTCTGCAATCGCGTGACATATAACTTACTTCTTTTAAAACAAGCTACCGTCGCAAAACTCGAACTATGCGTGCAACCTCAAACAATCTTATAAAATGCTCATCATACCAAATCAATTCTCACAAGTGCACCAAATAATAAGATTAATCAACAATTTCAACATTCTTTACTGCGGATGCACATAAGAAATATCATACACAATTTTGACAGCAACTTGTACTTAGTGTTAAATCCAAAAGATCAGCAGTTTTAGCCATCAATTACTCTGAAATTATTGCATCTTAACTGTGCTTGTGCCAGTCGAGGGTAATTAGGTTGAGCTCTGATTAGTTGTTCGGATCCCCAACTTGAGGCGTCCTCCTTAAACGCAAGAGTAAGAAAACTCCTCGCACTTAACAATATTCGCCTTTTCTCTTTTATCAAGTGCTCCAAAGTAACAATAAAGATTAGAGAGTGAGTTCTGTTGCATCTTTTAAGCGGATGTAAGACTTAGTTCAGTGATTAAGATACGTGTTAAAAGCGTGCATTTCAAGCAAATGTAAGACTTGGTTTGGTGACTATGCTGTGTAAGAAAAGCTCGAGCAAATCAGGCCACTGTAAACTCGCCTATAAAGTAAATCAAGGAGAAACAAGAAAGAAAGGACCGTTGGCTTGGGTTCTGACGTTAAAAGCAGAAGCCTAATTATTGTCATCACCAGGAGAGCTCTCGTGTAGGATTAGGAACATCGTTGTGGTCAACCTTGTAAGATCTTGCGACTGCGTACGTGCAAGCAGCAGCTAACCAACGATCATAGAAGTAAGTTAAGTTAAGAAAACTATAAATTGTATGACATTACAAATGCTAATTAAAAACTTTGTTATTCATACTATTTGTAAAAATTAACTATTTCTGGCTTTTCTAAATTTAAAAAATCATCAGATAAGACATAACTTGGTTGTTAATTAAATTAATTCTCTTAATTCAAAAACATTCCAATAACCAAATTGTATGAAAAGTTTCTAGGTCTTATAATTCTAATTGATTGACTTATAATTTTTATCTTCATGAATAAATTGAATATCGAGGAAAAGTAAAATAGACACTGTATGATAAAGACCTTTACAAGGAAGTGAGATAAAAAGACGAATAAGATACGCTACTACCATATGACATTAGACATAAACTCTAACAGTCGGTCAACGCTAGCACAGCGTATATCACTTTATACATATCGCTCGGTGAAACCTAACACCACAACGCCGAGTCAACTATTTCAAAGAAAGGTATCCTGTAAGTAAAAGCAAACAAGGCCTTTAAGCTGACGGCTGGTTTCTGACAAACAAAAATAAAATTTATTTGTTTGTAGAAATAATTTCCGAGTTTCAACCTTTTTTTATAAAAGTTTGGACGTAATATCAGAATTCAACGGAGAAAAGAGACATCATCTCGTAATATATGATAGAAAATTAAATTCTATAACTCTTCCTGATTTATACTCATTGCCTCAGATTACTGAGAAATTAGAACCAACTGGTGGGTCAAGACTTTTTTCAGCATTCGATTTAGCTAAAGAATTTTATCAAATTGAAGTATCTTCAGATAATCGCCACAAGACAGCTTTTAGTACTCCATACGGACATTACGAGTATACTGGTATACGATTTGGATGATGCAATGCTCCAGATATATTTTAAAGACTCCTGGATTTTGTATTATTGAGATAACAAGGCATGGAACTACTTGTAATTCAAAATGATATTATGAATTCTGCCAAAATTTCAAACAAACATGAAATAAGAGAGAGAAAATCATTAAATAGACTTTCAGATGCTGGTTTCAAATTAAAGCAAGATAAATACTCGTTATTATTTTTTGTTGTAACATATTAAGGACAAAAAATAGGTAGTTATAAAGCAATACCCTATCTCAAGAAACTTTAAGCAGTTAAAAATTTCTCAAAACCAACAAATTGTACTAAAATTCTAGTATTTTTAGAACTCACAAAATATGATAAAAATATCATTAAAGATAATGCTAAAAATGCAGAACTTCTAACCTCATAGTTGCGAAAAAGTCGAAAATTTAATCAAACTAAGACTCAAAGACTCAGAAAGAAAGCTTTGAAAAATTTTAATCAGCACTGTGTGAAGCCCCGGTACTCGATTGTGTCGATCTCAACAGACCATTTAGTTGAACTACCAGCGCATTCAATTTGGCTCTTCGTGCTATTCTTAGTCAAAGAGAACCGAAAGAGGATTAACCTATAACCTACGTGTCTCGTAGTCTCAATAAATGCAAAAAAAATTTGAACGACTGAAAAAGAGTGTTTAGCAGTAATAGCCAATGTCACATATTTTTGATACTATTTGAAAGAGCACAAACTTATAGTTTATGAAGATTACGAACCTTTGACATAGATCGAATCAATAAATAACCCCTAGGCACCTAAATCAATGAAAAGCGCAAATCCACGGGTACAACTACTCTTGTAACTACAAACCTAGACGTTTTAATTTAAATGCTGACGCTGTATTGCATTAACACACAGATTTAAATAAAATAAGTGCTGTAAAAAATTGTATAGGTTCTTAAGGGGGGTGGAGAATAATCAGAAAACTTTAAGAATTTAGCAGTAAGAGAAGCAGTAGTCGCTTTAATAGCTCAAGCTCTAACAGCGAGTCTAGTAATTATAAAACATAACAGTCCTGTATGCTACCTTTAAAACTTATTTTGATATTTTCCTGACAAACATAAACATTCATCACACGTGCCAATAGAACTAGTGGTATACATTATCGAGTCTCAAATAAGCTCGAATCCACTACTAAAGTGAAGTCAATAACAGCAGGAAGGAAAAAAGGTTCTTAAAATTCTCCTCTTAATAAACTACCAGAAATAAAAGAAGAACAAGGAGATTTCATTAAATCTTTAATAGTTCAAGGTTTTCTTAAGCGCTAAGCTCAAGAAAAAAAGGTGCACTTCCTCTTGACAGACCCACGGCTACTTTAGGCTCTGACGATTCGAAAATTCTCGATCCATCGGTGGATGAAAAAAATTAAGAAGCACTGATACCACTAAGAGATAAATTTTCATTTTCTATCTTTTTAGACACTAAACCAAATTCATCATCCATTTCAACTACAACTGATAGCGAGTCACAACATTAAGCTATTACTACAGCTAATGACTTAGAAGAAATATTTAACTCTATAACACAACCATTCACTGCCAGGACTTCTACAAATAATAGAATAAGAACTGCACTTTAAAAATCAGTAGGATTTAAGTTTGACACTGACTCATCAAGTACATCAGAGGATAAAATGGTTGCTACAATGAAACAAAATCGAAAACTGCAATCCACTGCTTGCAAGTTAACGCATGAACATGCTTTGGAAGGCAGTCTTAACAACAATCGTCAGGTCAGCGCAAGAAAGAGCCTTTTCCGAGGGAATGGCAAGAGAGAGCCTTTTTAAACTTATTAGCAAGAAAGAGTCTTTTCAAATTTTTAAGCAAGTGAGAGTCCTTTTAAACTTTAGGGGAAGAAGCAGCTTTTGAAAAAGAAAGTTTTCTTAACTTGATTTTAAGTTGGTAATACATTTAATATAGATATAAAAACTGCCATTAACGTGCTATATATACTATTGACTTGATGTGCTTCTTGATTGATAAACTTAGTATTAATTACTAAAGCGGCTCGGACTAATAAATCTAGGACTCAAACTGTGAATGAGCACATTATGTCGTTTGAACGTACTGAATTCCACTATTTTAGGAAGAACTCTCATAGAGAGAACTGAGATCGTACCTCAAACATAAAAAAATATATGATTATTACAAAAAAAGTATGGATTCCAAGCAATATTCAGCTTATGCGACTGATTATATGTACATACACATACTTACAACTCAACACAATCTTCATTTCCACAAGCCAAAAAAAGATCAGGTTGATAAATGCACGTCGTATAATTATCTGCCTGACGATCAAAAAGTAGTATTGAACGAAGAGTATGATATCCACATTGATTACAAAAATTATGCTCGTTGCTAAATGAATGAGGACCCAGAAAAATTCGAAAATGATGGTTCAACTTGCGTGGCTTTTTTCGATTTGCAGAATGTTTTCAGTGTTCCCCATTTGGAGATATCTGTGATAAACTGTAGTAGAAAAATAGCTACATAATTATAATCTAACAATTTTTGAAATGGTTAAAAATCATAGTTTCTACCGTGTGTCGAACGAAACTGATGGTAAACGTGGTGCAAATAAAATTAGCAGTATAATTGGGTGGTCCATAAAAGCTGAAGTAGAATCTGGAGTGTGCCATTTTCATTTTTATACTGATAACTGTGCCATCCAAAATAGGATGAATACTATTTTTAGTATGTATCCCAAAGTAGCAGTCGACTTTTAAGTGACAACTCAACATCGGTAAGATACAATGCACTAAGTTTATTCCAGAATTTATTAAGTATTTTTTTTAATAGTTGCCTTTTTATTATTATTTATAACCAACGTGTGATAAGCATTTAATCTACTGAATCGAAAAAAAACTTTTGTTGACTTATTAACTTTGATTTAAAAACGATTACTTTATCTTAATAATATATTGTATTCCAGTTACTTAGTCAAGGGTCATCCCCAAACAAAAGGTGACTCCATGCACTCTACACTAGAAATAGCTGCTAGACATCAATATATTTTTAAGCAGGATCAATGGTGTCAAATTATGATCGAAGCTAAACGTCAAAATGTATAGTCAACCAAATAAACGCAAAAGATATTCTTGATTTTAAAAATTTGTCAAAAAAAAGTTTTTGGAGAAAAATAAATATATCCAGTATAAGTGACATTCAATTTTATCCGAACAAAGCTATTTACTATATTCATAGCTATCAAAAAGAAAACAAGATATAAGCGAACATAGATTTAAGTAGTGGTATCTGCATGTTAAGAAAAAATTTACCCCTGGACGATAACAAAAAAAAAAGATCTTAATAATCTTTTACAGAAAGAATTAATTCTAGATTAATAACTTGATTTTTATAATAACATCTTAAATATTTAACGAACTATGTGTTTAGAATTATACGTAAGAAACTAATTGTGTCCTTAATGGACAAATGTGTAATATAGGCTACTGCTGCTTGGCTGTATAATTTTAGCTGTCATACGAAGTATTCTTGAAAAAACTTTCAATAAAAGAAAGTAATATGACAGTGTTTATAGTTATTTATTGTAGTTGACATATAATGTTGTGTTGATATATAATGTTTTTTTTTTAATTACCTATACATTTCACCTATAAATTTATCATTCGAAATGCAGATTGAATCAATAATGAACATATTACGTTAAAAGAAGTTTGCACATGTACATCAAATGTATTAGCAACTTAAGATCAACTTAAAAAAACTAAATGCTGAACGCGATGACCAAGTCACTCGTCAAGAAAGCACTGTAATTAGACTTTCTATTAGCACAGAATGGATCACCTTGAAATATTTAGCACACAAAAATGTTTGACATATGCAAAAGACAACAATGCAACGTTTATTTTAGCCAAGTTAACATTTAATTTTATTGACAATAAATAACTGTTACATTCAAACAGTACTTCAAAATACGAATTAAACTAAGTGCAACTACAAGTAGGTGAAGTAATAACAACTACTCATAAAACGAAATTAGACGTTTGTTTGGTTATTAAAAAAAGAGGGAGAGATAAAGTATTGCCTCAAGTTCTCCATTCGTATTCAGCCAAAGCAATGGAAAACAAAAATAAAGAAACATTAAAACTATCAAAAAATGGTTACATAACTGATAATTTGTCCCAAAAAATATTGACTAAAGCAATTCAGAACTTAGTCACGTAAACATTAAAACAACTGCATATTTTGGTAAATGTGATCATTTATTAAACAAAATGAGACAACCAAAATTAATAGAATGCCAAACCAACCTTTTCAGTGGGCAAAGAGGCATGAATAAGACTAATAGAAGACTACAAAAATTGTATTACTGGGAAGATATAAAGAAAGACATTGAGAATTTTGTACGAAAATGAAAAATTTGCTAAAAACAAAAATTAACATGGTTAAAAATAAAAGTACGCATTACAATAACTGATACTCCAGATTAAGTTTCCTCAAAAACAACCATCGATACTCTAGGATTACGAGCAACAACATCTTAAAATAAACACATATTTACTATACAATTTTTACTTTTGAAATACTGCGTAGCAGTAGCTATACCTGACATCCGAGCTATAATAGTTGCAGATGCTCTTTCAAGGGACTTTATAGCAATGTATGAAGTGCAAGATAGTACGTCCCAGCAGGCATTATTTATTCTAAATGAATTAATTTTGAATTCAGAATATTTTAATGAATTCTACAGGTTGTCATGATATGAGCTGAATGAATTCTTAATGAATTTAGAATTTCATCAGGTTATGTCATGTATCTTGAGTTCACAAAGAATTCTTAAAGAATTCTTTTAAAGAAACTTTTTATTACTTTTGTGGGGAGAGCTGCTGAGAGACCATTTAAAAGAATTCATTAACAGTTCATTATACATACATTGATCATTCTTTAGTACATGTAATGAATTCATTTACTGTCCCTCAGGAATTCCTTTAAAACAATTTTGGTACATACTTTTTATCGATTTGCTATACAGTAACAACAGAAAAAATAACTTTTGCATCATTTTTATTTTCTAATATTTTTGTAATATGTAACAAATGTTAGAATCTCTATGTTTAAAATATAATTATATTATATGACTACAAATAATAGTAAAACTTTAAACAAATCATGAATTTATAAAATAGCACTAATCGTTTTATTTATCAAATATGTTGTAAACATAAATCACATTAATAAGTTACAGCATTGACGAATATTTAAACTACAAACTACTCATCAATAAACAAATAACCACAACTTTCTTATAATAAAGTACGGCAACCACGAATCATTAAGAATTCTTTATGAATTCACCAAGGAACTTGTTTTTGTATTCGCAGAGTGTTCCTGGAATGTTCTTAATGTATTCCTATAATATTCAACTTATGTCCCCTCTTTTAAATTCTTTACAAGTTCGCCAAAAGTTCTTTTTTTTAAATCTTAATCCATAAAGATCTCTTAAAGTATTCATTTTGATCCCACGGTACTTAAAAATTAAACTTGAATAAAAAATTATTTCGTTAACAAGTCGGTTTTCTTCTGTACACACTTACTTACTCCGGCTTCGGATATCCATAAATATCAAAAAAAAAGTCTGCAGACAAGTGGAATCAAACTCAGGTAGCTAGAGCTTGCGTGTGACACAAACACGCTTCACCACTCAGCTATCGAGGATTCGGAAATTCCCAGACATTAAACGCTTACATTAACTATTTACAAAAACTATGATTCTTTGTTATTTTAATTCCCTCTTATGATTAAGAAACTGTGTGAAAAATCTCTCTGCTCTTCTCGCTTATGGACAACGCTATCTTAAAACTTTTTATTACACGTGCACTTATCTTTACATATTGTAGCAACGTTGTACGATCTGAATTATGTATTATTGTAAGTACATGATCTTATAATGCAAATTATAAAATGAAGTCTTCGGACCTGTAATAATAATTATTATTAACACAAATAAATACCAAATTGAGATTGCAAAATAAATCGCATAATCATAGCGAGCTTCCATATTTATGACAAGCTTCGGAGCTTCACCATAAACATGATTAACTTCCGACCTTAAAACTTCTAGTGCTTTTGTAGCAGAAGTGGCTCGCACGCGTGTCTATCGTTTTGTTTTTGCATTCTCGGGTTCGAATCTCAGTATAGAAGATGACTTGTTTTTTGTTTGAGTGGTCTTACTGGTTATTCTGTATTTTTTACTCGACAAACTCTATTATTATTAATACTTATGCAGAAATTTAAATTTAAATTAAATATTAAATACCTTCAATAATTTTATTTTCATTGTCCAATAAGCTCCAGATAGTATTTTTGTATCTTATACATATTTCTTCATTTAACTCTTATTCGATTCATATAAATAAGTTTTTTGCTATTTCGAGAAAAAAATAATAAATAGGACGTCGTTTAAAATCACGTGTGTGTGTGTCTCGCACAGTGTTTCCTACTTATCTACTGTTCAAATCACTATACCAAATTTAAAAATTCTAAAAGTCAAGCTACTTACTGTAAAGCTACTCGAGCGTCTTTTAGGCAAGAGGCTGGGCGATAAGTAGGGAACACCACGCGAGTCACACACGCACGCCTTTGCGTTCAAAAAGCTTATAAATAATTGACCAACGAGTGAAGTTCTTTTTGTGACGCACCTCCTTAACAGCTTTTCAATCTCACGTAACACAGCATTGAAAAGTTATTCATTTTGATGTATTCAACACAAAGAGTTGACAACGTGCATAAATTTAATTAAAAGTTACACTAAGAAAGTGAAACAGAATAATCTATCACATTCAAAAAAAAAAAAAAAAAAAAATGATGGTGATAATAAGGATCGAACCCAGCGTTGCAAAATAATCTCCCCATAGGTATAGGCCTTAACCGTCTGAGCTATCAAGACTTTGTGTCATGATAGTTTGGAAGTCACATATGTTCATCGACAACTTCCGGAGCTTGGCCTACAGCTTATGATAATTAAAATTAATATATCTTTCTACTCATCTGTGATCGTGAAGTACGTAATTTTATATAATTTTATCTAATTCTTGTTAGGGTGAAATAAAATTGAAGGTGTGTACTGGAGAAAGGTTGCAGTTACGGTGATCTTATTTTACAGAGTTTTCTTGTGACGATGAAAATTATTATTTAAAGTTTTTGCACGTGTAATCGAAATTATTATCAATACGAACACATACCAAGTTGAGATTACAAAATAAATACAAAAATTCAAGCGAGCCCCAGCAATGTTTAGGACAAGATTTAGAGCTTTGTTATAAATATAAGTGACTTTTGACTGTAGCTTACACAGCTTCCCCTTAACGTAGATGGCTCGCATGCAAGTTCGTCGTTTCGTTTTTGCATTCTTGGACTCAACTCTTCGTCCATGTGATCTGATTTTTTTTAAACCACTTTGAAGGCCTTATTAATTATTTATTAACTATTTTTACTTAAAGTCTTTTTTTACTATTAAATAGGTAGACACGTAAGTAAAAATTGAACAACCAATAAAGTAGTAAAAGTTTATTATGGTGCACTACTTAATTGATTTTCGCCTGTTGCCACAAAAAATAAATAAAACTTTAATTAGATATCATTTTTTAGCTTTTTTCGTTTGTGCATGAATTTTTTATTGTTTTTCAACACTGCTTTACTCTTTAACAACTTAAACGACACAAAATAAGCTATCGCTGAAAATCAAAATAAATCTGAAGAATTATTATTAAGTTACAAGAAAAATTTTTATACGACATTCTATTTATTATTTTTTTCTCGAAATAGCAAAAAACTTATTAATATGAATTGGATAAGAGTCAAATGAAGAAATATTTATAAAATACAAAAATACAATCTGGAGCTTATTGGACAATGAAAATAAAATTATTTAAGGTATTTAATATTTAATTTAAATTTAAATTTCTGCATAAGTATTAATAATAATAGAGTTTGTCAAGTAAAAAATACAGAATAACCAGTAAGACCACTTAAACAAAAAAAAAAGTCATCTTCCATACTGAGATTTAAACCCGAGAATGCAAAAACAAAACGATAGACACGCGTGCGAGCCACCTGTGCTACGAAAGCACTGAAAATTTTAAGGTCAGAAGTTAATCATGTTTATGGTAAAACTCCGAAGCTTGTCCTAAATATGGAAGCTCACTATAATTTTGCGATTTATTTTGCAATCTCAATTTGGTATTTATTTGTGCTAAAAATAATTTTGATTACACGTCTGAAGACTTTATTTTATAGTTTGCATTATAAGATCATGTACTTACAATAATACATAATCCAGATCGTACGACGTTGCTATAATATGTAGAGATAAGTGCGCGTATAATAAAAAAATATAAGATAGCGTTGTCCATAAGCGAGAAGAGCAGAGAGATTTTTTACACAGTTTTTTAATCATAAGAGGGAATTAAAATAACAAAGAATCATAGTTTTTGTAAATAGTTAATGTAGGCGTTTAATGTCAGGGAATTTCCGAATCCTCGATAGCTGAGTGGTGAAGTGTGTTTGTGTCACACGCAAGCTCTAGCTACCAGGGTTTTATTCCACTTGTCTGCAGACTTTTTTTTGATATTTATGGATATCCGAAGCCGGAGTGAGTAAGTGTGTACAGAAGAAAACCAACTTGTTAACAAAATAATTTTTTATTCAAGTTTAATTTTTAAGTACCGTGGGATCAAAATGAATCCTTTAAGAGATTTTTATGGATTAAGATTGAAAAAAAAGAACTCTTGGGCGAACTTGTAAAGAATTTAAAAGAGGGGACATAAGTTAAATATTATAGGAATACTCTAAGAACACTTCAGGAACACTTTGCGAATACAAAAACAAGTTCCTTGGTAAATTCATAAAGAATTCTTTATGATTCATGGTTGCCGTCTGGATATAGAGTATACAAACTTCTGATAAACGGTTTAGTCATAACGGTTAATTTAGTGTGAGATCTAGCAAATCATTGCATGCAAAAATAAATTTTTCTAAATGATTATGTAACACATGTTAGTAACAACGCAATCTCTTAAATCAATTAACCCAGTAATTTTTTTTAGGGTGTTTAGGTACGTCTCAAGAAAATAAGATGGTCTAGGCTCTGACAATAATTACTACAAAAAAGTTGCATCGGATTTTACATAATGATATAAATTACTCTTAGCATCGACTGACGATTTGAAATAGACTTGCTCCAATCTTTTTCAGTAAAACAAGCAGTGACTGACAAAAAGTAATGAATTTATCATCTAAATGTTAAATTTTGAAACTAATTTAATGTAATTCAATTAACATTTTTTAAGTACTTTTTGATCAAGTACACGTGCACTTATCTTTACATATTGTAGCAACGTTGTACGATCTGAATTATGTATTATTGTAAGTACATGATCTTATAATGCAAATTATAAAATGAAGTCTTCGGACCTGTAATAATAATTATTATTAACACAAATAAATACCAAATTGAGATTGCAAAATAAATCGCATAATCATAGCGAGCTTCCATATTTATGACAAGCTTCGGAGCTTCACCATAAACATGATTAACTTCCGACCTTAAAACTTCTAGTGCTTTTGTAGCAGAAGTGGCTCGCACGCGTGTCTATCGTTTTGTTTTTGCATTCTCGGGTTCGAATCTCAGTATAGAAGATGACTTGTTTTTTGTTTGAGTGGTNGTTGAAGCCAAGTCTTCACATGATGACTACATTTTTGTTTCGTATACTCTTCTGATGATTTTAGGATTTCATCTGAAATTCAATGTTTTTATTAGTTATAAACTCTTACATACAGCCAGAAACGAGTCTAGGTATACGAGGGTGCCGATGACGATGTTCTGGTAATCGTCACCTAGAGTTTTTATATAAAAAATTCAATTAGACTCTAACGAGAGTCTAGGCATACGAGGGTGCCGATAACGATGTCCTGGTGATCGGCACCAAGAGCTTTTAGTTATAAATATTTAAATAGACTCATAAACGAGTCCAGGTATACGAGGGTACTGATGACGATGTCCTGGTGATCGGCACCGAGAGTTTTCAATTATACACATCTAAATAGACTCATAAACAAGTTTACCGACCGACCGACTACTTAAAAAAACGCACCCAATGTACATACATACATACATTAGCCCGTTCCCCGCAAAATTCAAACCCTTTTTATTAATTATAATAAAATACGAGTAATAATTATAACCATATCGTAGTTGTAGATAAATGAAAGTTGTGTCGGGATTAACCTCGTAACAAAGTGACATCAATTTATTTTGACGTTCAGGTTATTATTTGTAATTAAATAAATAAATCATTTGAATTTCGCTGGGAACGAATTTAGATATCAGGCTGATATATATATGTGCGATAATTTCAGGCAGTCGATTAAGAAGTTTTTTTACATGAACACTAATGAATTCTTTAAGAACTTTTGTTGGGCCCATCTCACATGACATAAGTTGAGAAATTTATTAATTTTTAACGTGTAATTAACGACGTAAAATTATATTTAAAAAGAATTCATTAAGAATTCTTTTGAAGACATATGATCACATGTTTAATACATATTAAATTCATTCTAATGAATTCCTTAAGAATTAAAAAAAAGTATTCAATTACAATTCATATTGTGTTTCCGTGCCTGCTAGGTTATTGGGTTATTAGTTTACTTAGCGATAATGGAAAGTGTTTTCGAAATAAAAAACTAATCAATTTAGCCCAAATGTTCGGTTTCAACCTTTAGACCACTACACCATACTATCCCCGATCTAACGATTTACTAGAACGTAGTCATGCCATGCTTGCAAACTTTTTAAAAACAGAAGCTAGAACCAAACAAGACTAAGACAAAATCTTACCTTTTGCTATACATAAATACAATACATCACTGCATACAGCTACCGGGCTTACACCATATTAATTAGTTTACGGCAAAAAAGCACGTCCACCATTTCCATATTGAACCAAAAATCAGATAAAATTTTTTAATAATTATTTTATTGATGTGGTCTGTTATTTACGAGGAATGCATAAAAAAGTTTATGGTGAGCTCATCAGCTGTAAACATCAAAGTAAACAAAATTATAATAAACGTGCTAGACCACAGAGTTAAGAAGCTGTTATCAATATTTACGCAATAAAATAACCTCGGGAAGGATAATTAGATAAATGTAACAAAATTCTTAAAATCATCAATATAAATAAATATTATAACAACATTACATTTAAAGCAGAGTATAAAAAAAAAATTATTAACCATTTAGATTAAGTAAAGCGCTGGTACAAATAAGACTTACTTAACAAGGTTTACTCCAATTCAAGACCCATAAGACAAAAAAACAGAAATCTAACTCTTGCAATTAACTATATGAGGAATCATTTCTATACTATCTTGTTGCATTAACAGCCAAGTTTTTCCAATACAATTAACTGATATTGCTTACTACAATGTGATTATCGTTGAAAACTTATGTTTGTTAAAAAGTTTGTAGTATATGACCAATTAGGAACCGAGTCAATAATACGCGTAAACGTTGACAACCTTGATAACTATCTTATAAGGGAGAAATCTTAGTAGTTAAGATATCAATAAAAATAAAACAAGAAACGAAGAAAAAAATAAAGCAAGAAATTAAAAAAAAAAAAAACAAAGGAAAAAATTATAAAGGAAATTAAAACAACAAACCAGGGGGTATTAATGGGTCATGGGACCCAATCGTCGGGACTAATAAATTCCAATTCACAATCCTACTTTTTATGTCCTTTGTCGTTTAAATTATACACAAATGAATACTGTCTCCGCAACCGTAGTTTTAAAAACGACACAAGACCTTCATGATTCCGTGTAAAAACTTCTGTCGCTTTTGCTTTACTCATCAGGCGGTAAGCAGCACATAATGGTTTTTTCATATCCTTGTATTTACTACACAATGATGTCTGATGATACCTTGAGTTGTTGCACTGCCTACCTGGATAAGGGGATATCACATTAGCTTCACACAAATATCATTTCTTGAACTCAAACTTTGCTTAAAATTTGCGGATATTAATTTGCTCTTGATTTATATTTGTGTTTTGATCACGTAGGCAATCAATGTAATCATTAAAATCAATAGTAGCTTTAACAACAACGGTCTTGACACCCTTTGCTTTTTTCATTATGTCTTGATTCTGAACATGAATGCTGTACATTTTACTTCTAACACCTATGAGTTTCGTAATAATCTTCCCATTACACTCATCCTTCATAAGTCCTATGATTTTCTTATTTTTAAGCAGCATTTTTTACTTATTATTTTTGAAAAAGTTAGATGTATC
>NW_019379734.1:127688-157972 GCF_000648655.2 Copidosoma floridanum
TAATTATGTGATATTGTAACATAATTTGTTTGTCAAATTCGAAATAAGCGCCTTTAAAAACCATTGATACGTTCTTTAACTCTATTCTACGTGTTTGTTTTTTTTTTTAGATGTATTATTAAGAAAACAAATTAAGATGTATGATTTAGAAAACAAATACATAATTAAATGTATTATTAGTGAATACATTCAAAAATGGAATGTTATAGTTATGAACCACACCACAAGTACAAGAAACCGAGTTTCTCTAGTCAGCAGCGCTCGTAGCAAAGTGGGTAAGGTACTGGACTCATATGCAGGAGGTCGAATGTTCAAATCTCTTTATTGGAAAGTGATTTTTTTTTTTTTTTTTANCTATAAGATGATCTATTAGGCGGGGTCCAAGCGTTATATGTGTATATGTGTATCTTGCTTCCAGTGTGCTTTCTCTTTTATTCTTGTGCTGTTAGGCAAGGGTCCACGCGTTATCATTCTTTCGCTCTTTTTCTAACACTCCCAGCATGATAGTGGAGATAGTAGAATACTACGCCAGTGTTGGAGCTTTATACTGTAAGATTAGGCCCATGCGTTATGTATATCTTGCTCTGCAAAGGGCTCTCTCCTTATTTCTCCGGCTATTGTACAAGGGTTAAGGCGCTCTGTGTATGTGTATGTATGTATGTATGTGTTTATATATGTTCGATCTCTCATACATTCGATTGCGTATACACCTGCATACTCATACGGAATTAGGTGTATGCTCATAAGTTACTTCTTTACACGCACATGCATACGTGTACGAGCGTTTGCATATACGAAATAAGAATATGTACATTTTTGCGGAATGTAGATTAAATTCGTCTTCTGTAAAATGCAAGTCCTCAATACCTCAGTTGGTTCATTATCTTATTGGTATGAAATGTTTGATCATATTGATCCATTGAAGACTTGAACTTTTAATTTTTTTTTTTTTTTATTTAAATTTGTAAATTAACTTTATTTTTTTAAGATTTCTTTCTAATCTCTATAAAAAAAAATGTAAATAAATAAATAAATGAATATTAAATAACATTTCACAAAAATTTTTTTTTTACAAGCTTATGTATACTACTATTTAAAATTGTAATACTTTATTGTATTGCATACTACTTGTAAACATACAATAAATCATACGTACGTGCGAAACCATCAACGGAAGACGTCACGTTTTAAATATGTATTTTGAACTACTAACTTTTAACAACGCTCAGGTTAACACCAGTAAGGTGTAAAGCTTTCACAAAAATCATCAGTAAAAATGATGTCTAATAGTTTGCAAAAAGCTTTTTAGCCTTACAAAATATTAATAACATTAAACCTTATAGTGTTATAACATAGTTGTATGTAGCAACAACAACGACATAATAAAAGCGTGATAGCAACACTGCAGGATCTTCTGTTACTTTATTTTAATGAAACGTGATGGATCCCGCTAAAATGTTGCTTAAAACATCAACGTCATTAAAATATTTTGTAAAATGCGAAGCATTTACACTTACTGCATGACACTACCACTTAAAACTGTATAATCAAAAGGAAACGTAAACAACAACTCTCTTCTGACTAATGTAGGTATACTGGTAGGGTTCTGGCTCACCTCCCGCCTCCCCCCTTGTGCCAGACTAGTTGTCCCTCAGATAAATCGGTATATGATGTATTATATCCGTTTGCGGCAGTCAGAGCTATGCTGGCAGCCAGGCAAATAACTTTTCGTGCAAAGATGTCAGCATCTTACTTGAAGTAGCTAAGTTAAATGTCTGTGTGTCAGCCGCACGCCTATGTGTGTCTACAAATACACAAAAAAAATCCAATTAATTATAGCATGAGTACTGGTGACGCTGTTATAGTGTGGGACACGTTATGCATAATACGCGTGCATGCGTGAATGGAACAACACTGTAGATTTTACAGGTATAATGCATCGGATGTGACTATACTACTATATTATGGTCTGCGAGATAGGATAGCATGACATGTACTGGCGTAGCGCGTAGAGCACATGCGCAAAGTATATCGTGTCATTGTGTCTCGTCACAATCTCTTTATACAATTCAAATTTATTGTAAAAAATAAGAAATACCAAAATTAACTCCTCTACTTTTTTTTCTCTTTCTTCCTTTCTGAAATACTTAAAAAATTTTGTACTTACACTAATTTATGTGTAGCATGATTAAATATTTTTTTCGTAATATACCTAAGCAAGTTGCTGCAAAGAATGTTTATCAGTCACGAGAAAATAATTCAATTCTAGGTTTATTTTAATTATTTAAAAAGTATACATTACCAACAAATGGAAAAAGGTGTATTGCCAGCATGTATAAAAGTAAATAAGTTCGTGAACTTGTTTGAAATAATTAACGCAGTAAGTCTAAATCAAGCTATAATAATAATGTAAAAAATTGTACAACGTCAACATTAACTATATCCCATACGATACTTTACATCGCCGTTAATACAACCTTTAATACTGCACTTACAGGATAGGGCCCCTGATCCCTGTCAGTTATGCCTAAACATCTACATACCATGTTTATATATATATATAAAACTTGATACAACTAATTTTTTACTTTTACATGGCACACCTCTCTAATTTCATAAATTATATGAGGAACTGATATTCTAACTATAACTTTAATTTTTAATGTTCATAATTTTGTAAGATTTGTGTAACGTAATAAATAGCTTATAAAATAACTTGGCTGGTTGGCAATGTACCTAGGGGAGGTTGCGATAAAGGCGCCTTAAAAATCAACGCTTGTCGACAGTAAGTTTTCTGATAAAGATTTTTATTTTAATAAAACCAAAATGCAAGACCCAATAATAAATAGGGAAATACCGTGAAATGAAATGATCATTGTGTAAATTGAGAAACGTCCCGTAAGACGTCTGACCGTTATGGTACGTTTTTTTTTTTTTTTTGTTTTTTTTTAATTCATACCTGTTAACGTAGTGTATTTTTTTATAAGGATTTATTGTAAGCGAGTGAATATATCCTTGGTGCAGTAAGGCACATTGTTATATTACATTTGTTATATAATACAAGTAATGGTTACATGGTACATTACTAGTTACATTTGCACATAATTGGATACAGTTGTAGTTCCTTAGTACTTTAATGGTGTAACATAGACCACCTTGAGAGCGAACGATCTATGTGCGGTAGGCAATTTTTGCTGCAAGGAGGTCACCCATCCCTTTACGAGGAGCATTGCGTGGTAAAAAAGCACATGTCAAAATTTACAGAGGTACATGCTCGGGAGAGTCACGCTGGCCTAGAAATAAAGCCGCAGTCTCCTGCGTGCCATCCTACAAACCAGCCAACCAAGTCACCGTGCGCTTTGGTACGTTTCTAAATGTCAACGTCACATATTTCAGTGACTGCTATTATACATACAGTTATGCCTGCTCGCGTAGTCAGTTAAACTAGTTTAACCCTTCTTCAAACAAAAATATGAACAACAAAACCAAGAGTTGCAAGACACAAAAAAATAATAAAATCTATTTTCGATTACACAAATAAAGAGAAAAAAAGTCACTATAAATATGTATTTTCTTGATTATTGTTCTAATAAATGATTGTCTTATTTCTCAATACTGGTTGTTTTCTTATTATTTCGTTGCTTTATTTTACTAACAGCAATCTCAAATTATTTTGAAACAATTACTTATCTGAGTTTTACTATTATGATAAGTTCACAAACATTGACCTATTTGCCCTTTTTTCAATTTATTTCAATTTTGCACATGAATGCGCTATGTGCTGTTGCCAAACTGATGGAGCCTGCGCACTGACACACGCAGTCAGAAAAGCGTAATTTATGTTTCATACTTTTCTTCCGATATTCTCTTAAGTTTAATCGTTAACTTCATATTTATTAAAAATATAATCTATTATTTGTTAAAAAAATACACAAGAATCGTTTAAAATTTTTGTGGTCAATCAAAGATTTCCGAAAATGTAGTCAATTTTGTGACTATTGTCAGTAGATAAACTGCGGTGGTTCTGCGCCTACCCCCAGCTGCCCACTAGGGTAATCGAGGGAACAGTGCGATACTGCGGCGGGGGAAGAGGGTACTATAGGACGAGCTACTAGATGGGGTCCGAGCGTTATATATCTTGCTTCTGGAGTGCTCTCTCTTTCTTCTTGTGCTATTGGATAAGAGTCCATGCGTTATTTCTCGCTTGCTTCCAGCGTGGTGGTGGTAAAGGGTAGTGATAGAGATAGTGTGATACTGCACTAGAAGAAAAGGGTACTATAAGATGATCTATTAGGCGGGGTCCAAGCGTTATATGTGTATATGTGTATCTTGCTTCCAGTGTGCTTTCTCTTTTATTCTTGTGCTGTTAGGCAAGGGTCCACGCGTTATCATTCTTTCGCTCTTTTTCTAACACTCCCAGCATGATAGTGGAGATAGTAGAATACTACGCCAGTGTTGGAGCTTTATACTGTAAGATTAGGCCCATGCGTTATGTATATCTTGCTCTGCAAAGGGCTCTCTCCTTATTTCTCCGGCTATTGTACAAGGGTTAAGGCGCTCTGTGTATGTGTATGTATGTATGTATGTGTTTATATATGTTCGATCTCTCATACATTCGATTGCGTATACACCTGCATACTCATACGGAATTAGGTGTATGCTCATAAGTTACTTCTTTACACGCACATGCATACGTGTACGAGCGTTTGCATATACGAAATAAGAATATGTACATTTTTGCGGAATGTAGATTAAATTCGTCTTCTGTAAAATGCAAGTCCTCAATACCTCAGTTGGTTCATTATCTTATTGGTATGAAATGTTTGATCATATTGATCCATTGAAGACTTGAACTTTTAATTTTTTTTTTTTTTTATTTAAATTTGTAAATTAACTTTATTTTTTTAAGATTTCTTAATTTTTGTAAGTAAGTAATAAAGAAAGGTTTTATGTAGGTGATTTAAATAAGAACGTAAGGTATTAGCTTATAACATTTATTAATTATAACTATACTTCAAAGACACGTAAGTAAATGTATTCTCAAATTTGTTTCACAAATTTAAAATGTATTATATATGACCTATTATGTATTGTTATGAAATAATTTACATCGAATCTGATGTAATGTTTTCTACATATTTCACGAGTTCTTCTATCTAACTTTGTTAATTATCTCTGGTGATGATAGAGATGACTCAGTCAAATCCACCAATGGTATAGTTCTGGACTCTTGCAGAGAGGTTACTGGTGGCTGAACCTCCAATCTCTCCTTGAAGGAGAGAGTTGGGGAAGCTGGTGACGGTGTTGATGGTCGTGGTCTACAAACAGCATTTTCATCTGATTGACCTGTTGATGGTGGCATATATCACAGCAGGCCGCTGTTGTTTGGAGATGATGAGGGACGTAGAAACCTCTTAACGTTATTAGTCATCGTAGCTACTGCATTTCATAGTGTTAAATTAAGTGGCTCCAAAACATGAAAAAAAAAAAAACGAATTAAAAACTTATCATTTTACCATCTTCTAAATATAAAAACTTACCATACGTACACGGTGAAACGACATCTGGCATGTTCCAAAGACTATATCCCACTACAGGTTCAGGCTCGGTAACAATAAAAAAAGTTTACTTAAACACTCCAGTATTTTGGCATCATACACGAATGTAAATCTAAACAACTTACCAGAGACATTAGGTGGAATGACATTTTTAATATTTTGTCAATTGAATCCTGGTTGTGAGTGGATTAAATGCTTTAAAAACTTAAATAATGAGTGCAACAGCGCAGATGCGTCGTTGGAATCCCTCTGACTCCTTATACTGCTAGAATACGACTTCAAAATCTTGAAGAACTGTCGATAAATGAGTTTTTTACCATAAGTAGTTCACTTCTATACACCTCAAAGCAACAGTATGAAGTTGCTCAGAGAAGGGGTAGCATGGGAACGGAAGTTGTGATAAGGACTTTCTACTAAACATTTTCTCAAACATAGAATATTTTCAAAATATCTCTTAGGTATTATAAATTTAACGTAGAAGATATGTTTAAACATCTTATAGGACTGTTTTGCCTAGTCATAAAAAGCAGACAAATCAGTTGTGCATGTGGTTTAAACGTGGTTAAGAGGATGGTGACACATGTTGGTGGAGTGGACCCTAAGGGCATAAAATAAATTCGTGATGTTACTGTATATGTCAGATAAAACTGGGTCTTTCCCAAATAGCTTTTCTACAAAAGCATCACCTCACTTTTAATTATTTTATACTTGGTTCTACAAGCATTTAAATAGGAAATGTAAGAATATTATGTGAGCATACATCATCTTAGTATAACATTCACAACGCTTTACTTTTACAAGAAGAAATGTGGCATGCACATGATTTAGGAGGATTTAGGTGAATTTGAGAAAAATACCTAACGTAGACATTGCTGGAGTGCACCTTAGGGAAGTATCTACAGTTAACACTATTGATGGACAGTCTTTTCTACACTAATGTAAATGCACGATTTTTTGTATACGTTCCATGGTACTTTTACTATCTAACTGCTAGTTGTCTCCCTCTTACAAAATTCCATAGATAAAGTGCTATAAATAAAGTTTAAAGTGGAGCATGCTATCACTCTAGTAAATTATCGCTCACAGTCAGTATCATGGACCAACTATTCATGAACTTTGCGTATGCCAATTTTATAGAATTACGTCATTTTTTGTGGTATAGTACGACTAGAACATGGACGTTTGTTAAATAATGATAACATTACTAGTATTCAAGATCTGATTGATAATTGTAAAAAAGTGCTTAAAAGTATTTTTTACTACAAGAAATCTATACAGTTATCATTACACATCGAGAAAAAGTTATTGAATGTTGAATGTCTAGTATCAACTTTTTTGCAACATTTCGTAAAGAATTAGAAGTGCAAGGATTAAGAATTGCTACATTTGCTGAAGAAGATGCGGAAAGTGTCACTTGGGAAGATTTTGATTTTTTTGACGCGGACAGGTGTCATGTCTGTGAAAAAAGCAATCACGAATGATAACAAAGTTTATGACCATTGTCATTTACCTGGGAAGTGAGCATAATACATTTACCTTATTAAAACACATTTATTTCTTAAAAATAACATCCAATTTTTATCATGTAGTTATCAAGGACTTGCACATAATGAATGCAGTATCAAGTACTAAGAGTCTCGATCAATACCCATAGTTTTTCATAATCTGAGTAATTATGATGCACATTTATTTACTGAAGAAAAAAATTTTGCTTTTACAAAATATGTTGAAGAGACGATCATTAAGAATTGGTTCATTGACTCGTTTCGATTTTAACCATCATCTCTAGAAAAATTGGCATCCTACTTGGAAAAGTATAAGATTTTAGAATATGTTTTCAGTCAAGGTAATGCTTACTCTTTAGATCGAATTTATACGCTCAAAAGGAAAGGTATATTTCCATACAATTATGTGTCATCGTATGAAGAACTAGAAGAAATTACGCTCCCTTCTCAAAAGAATTTTTACAGTAGACTGTATGACACTCATATAAGTAGTGCGTATTATGTGCATGCTGAAACTATATGGAAAACATTGGATATAAAAAACCTTGGAGAGTACTCTGGCTTATATATCAAAACTGACGTTCTTCTATTGACAAAAATTTTTTTAAACTTTTGAAATAATTGTTTTAAAATATATTAATTAGATCCAGCACACTATTTTACTACTCCAAGATTTACTTGGAATGCTATGTTAAAACCAACGTTAGTTGTTTTATACTTAAGTATATTTTTCGTACGAGTTAGTATTTAATAATTATTTTAAGATTTCACTGGAACTTATTACCAACATTGATACTTTTTTATTTATTAAAAAAGAAATTGGAGGTAAAATTAGCCAATACTCTAACAGATATGCTAAGGCAAATAATCAGAACAAAAAAAATTATCAAAAAGATAAAGTTGAAAAGTATAAAGTTTATTTTTTATACATAAATAACTTTGTGCAATGACTCAACCACTGCCTCGTGAGAAATTGAGGTGAGTGGAAAATATTTAAAAAGAGCCTCAAGATTTTAATAATGTTGGCAGTGAAAGTGCTTATGGTTATATTTTAGAAGGTAATTTGGAGTATACAAATGAGCTTCATGATTTTCATAAAAATTTACCATTTTGTTTACATCATACAGCAGCTCCAGGACCTAAACGGACAAAATGAATGACAACATTGTATAATAAGATAACTTATGTATAGCATTATAAAGCTCTTAAGCAAGACGTAGACCATGGATTACGAGTCACAAAAATTCATCGTGCTTTAAAATTTTGGCAGAGTGTACGGCTCAAGGAATATGTTGACCTAAATAGTAATCAAAGAAAAAAGTGTAGAAATAAGTTTGAAGAAATACTTTTTAAAATGTTTAATAGTACAATTTTTAGTAAAACAATAGAAAATGAGAGAAAACGTATCGCTGTTCAGCTCTTAGTTCATTGAAGTGGACGATATGGTGCTTTTGTAAGTCTTATTCTTGGTAAATCTTATTTTCACAGCTATGATATTTTTGATGAAAATTTCATAGTCATTCAACTGCATTCTAGCGAATATAAGAAAGCCTTTATATATGGGACTTGTATTATTTATTTGTGTGTTAGACTTATCTAAAACTTTTATTAATCGCTTTCATTTTGTCTATATGCTCTCCAAGCTTAAAAATAATTGTGAATTACTCTATACTAATACAGACACTTAAGTCTATGAAACTACAAACCATGATATTTATAAAATGATTAAAGCTGACGTACAAGAATTTGATATATCAGATCATCCAGAAAATAATAAATTTATGATGCCCTTAAAAAATAAGAAAGTTGTTGGGCTCATAAAGGATGAGTGCAGCAATGAAAATATTATTTTACAATTTGTCGGTCTAAGAAGTGAAATGTTTAGTATTATAATGGAAAATTGAAGATGTAATAGAAAAAGCAAAGAGTGATCAAACTAACGTTGTGAAAGCTACTATTAAATTTGAAGATGACATTAACTGCTTGTATGATACAAGCAAAAGTATTGAACTGGAGCAATTGAATATTAGATCTTGCCATCATAAAATTTATACGGAGTAACAAAATAAAATGGCTCTTAGTTCCCACGATGATAAGTAATATATTTTTACTACTTATACGGATATATTACTTTGGGGACATTATGAAATAGTGGATAGAGAAAGAGGGAAGGATAATGAAAGGGAAAATTACGAAGAAATGACTCATCGAGAGGGAAATTTTGAGCAGTGGAATGCTCTAGAAAATATCTTATAACCGGATGAGGAATACGTGCAGCAACAAGTTAAATGTGTACATAATCACAACAAAAACAAAGCGCAAAACATAAGTCAAAAAGAGTTAGTTAATATGACTTACTCTTCATCATCAGGGGAGCAATGTAATCTAACCAATAAAGTATGGAAAAATAAAAAAGAAGGAAAGGGTGTGAAAATCATATAGAGATAACAAATCAAAAAGAGTGAGTCAATATGACTGACTCGTCATCATCTGGGGAGCAATGCAATCTAACCAATAAAGTATATAAAAATAAAAAAGAGGGAAAAGGTTGTACAAATCACACACAGATAACAAGTTAAAAAGAGATGGACGTAGATCAGCTGATTGTAGAAAAATCACTCGAAGTGATAGGGGGTTTCCTATGTAATGGAAAGCTGCAACCTTTCCAGACCAGTTTGATCGAGATCGTCAGCCATCATCCCAAAGCGACAGCAGTATCAGTTGTTGACTTAAAAAGTGTACAAAAGCCACATAGAAGTTGCAAAAGAAGTTTGAAGTTAGCAGAACTGTCAGAAAAAAATTTTTTTAAGACCAAAGCTTAGTTTTAAGGTATGTTATAATTTTATTTCATCACTAATTTTTTTTTATAACCTTACTAAGACTTTTTACTATAACTTTTTAATATTTCACTTTTGTAAGTTGTGCATTTTCACCTTTTTTTATTTATTAGAAAAAATTTCTTCCTTATCAATACAAAGTATTGATTAGCATCAATTCAACTATTATGAGTTTTATCGAAGCCCAACCACTTAACAAAAATTTTATTTCCACGTCGACGGAGAATTTTTTCATCAAGGTAAGTATCTGGATACTTAGTCTACTGTAGTTCCTGCTCGTAGAAGCCCTTAGAGATTGGCTGCTTTTGGTAATCCGTCAAATGATATGTTGGTGGCTTCGTAGGCACCACTCTCACGATAGTAAATACCTCAGTCGACCAGTTAGGCGTATATCCCTTTTTAAAAACTTGCTTAGAATTACTTACTCAAACTGTATCACTCACTTTAAATTTATGTTTTACTTTCACTTTTGCTATGGATATAAATATTTTCAAAACTTTATCTGTGTGAGCTGCTGAGATATCCTTGGGTTTTGTCGAAATCATTCGGTGATTGTGATTACTATATGCTGTAATTAACTTGGGTAAGATATCGATCTATTTATAGCTACTGCGCAAGCTGAATTTTTTTCTACGTAGCATGTTCTAGAGTACGATTAAATTGCTCTTAAATCGATGCTCTAAGATTAATATATGGAGAGCATAAGTTAATTTTATACTTTTTCATAAAACTATGAAAATTTGGGTTAGAAAAAAAAGAAGTTTAAGGTGAAACGACGTAATCAAGAGCTAACTAATTAGGATAATATAAAATATGCACAAATTTAGAAAATCCTCCATTTTCAAGGAGTGTACATGAGAAATGATATGCCATCCAGCGATGCACTTAAGAGTGGATCAGCGGTTGTTGATCTAGATGGTAAAGACGGTCTTGCCACTCACTGGGTTATCTACAGGAAACGTTGGAATAATGTTACATACTTTGATAGTTTTGGCGATCTTGAACTCTCTTTCGATTTAATTTTATATCTCCAAGTTGATTATGCTAGGTACAATAACGAAAGATATCAAGAGTTTGATACATATCACTGTGGTCACCTATGTCTCAGATTCTTATCTAAGTACCTTAACTGCAAAGCTATATAAGCAATAAATGTGAGTCAAAATATCATTTGTTTATTAATCGTCATGGGAGAAACATTCACTTTAAGTTTGTAGATATAGGTGATGAGATAATAATTACTCTACCAACAGGTAGTTATGAAATCAAAGACATTGAATCTTACTTTATCAATAAACTAACATCAAACAATATCATAATAAGTTTAAGATCAAACAATAATACGCTTCGCAGCTTAATTAAGTGCAGTCGTCCAATTGATTTTCAACCGCATGATTCATTAGGGTCAGTATTAGACTTCACAAAACGTATATTTAGTTCAGATTTCATTCCGGAATTGGATTAACCTATAGCGATACTTCAAATAAATGCACTTCAAGTTAAATGCAACATGACCACTAGAGCATATATAAATCAACATAAAGTTCATACGATTCATAAATTTTTTTCTGCAGTTCCACCAGGCTATAAAATCATTGAAGTTCCATCATTAATAATTCACTTACCTGTTGCAGTGAAGACTATAGATTATCTTCAAGTACGTATTGTTGATTAGGATGGAAATTTGGTGGATTTTCGAGGAGAAATTATAACAATAAGACTTCACACAAAACAATCGAATTAAGTATAGGTACTATTTATAATATGCAGAAAATTGGTAGAGGGTAAATGAGCAAGCTTACGTGAGGATAACCACTCAGTCGTCAACGGACAAGCAAAGTGTTAACACATCAAAAGTCCCTAAAAAGCCTAGGTCTTAGGGTAATCGTTGGCTAAAATGTATCTGCATATTTTTCTGCTGCTTTAAAGAGGAAAGAAATTCTAAACATTCAGTTAAGTGTCGCATTTGACGAGTTGATTGCGCACTATGAAATTCATGCTTTTTAACCACACATTTCATCGGCATTTTATGATAGTGATGAAATTCATATTTCGATTCAACATCAAGATTTATGCCTGCTACCATCGCACAGTGCTCCACATATTTGTGGGAGGCTCACATTGGTCAATGATGCTGTAGTTACGTGAATTGCATTAGTTAATAATGCTTTTTGTCATTTGTTTGAAGAAATACGCTATAAACTTAACTGTATTGAAATAGATAAGTGAAAAAATGTTTGTTTAACAACATTGATAAAGGAATAAGTGTCGTCCTATCCCACTTAACGTTCAATGCTAGAAAACGCAGGCTGATTAGATATTATAGAGACAACCACACTGATTAATGATACATGTTATTTTGCCATTTCCATACCTTTAAGCATGATACTTGGCTTTGCTGAAGACTATCGTAAAATTATTGTCAGTGCAAAGCATAAATTTATTCTCACAAGATAGAGAAACGACTTAAATGCAGTCATATAAACAGCTGCTGACAATGCTAGTGAGGATTTTAAAATTTCATTGATTCGTATGGAGTGACTCATGCCCTACTTTAATGCGTCGGATAGGCTAAAAATTCGCCTGCTGGATGTTATTGCAAAAAACCGACCTATTTCTATGAGTTTTCGTAATTGGGATCTGTATAAGTATTCTCTTCTCCCATTAACTTTAGAACACGTTTGGACTGTCAAAACATCGAATCAGCTTGAAAAACCGCTCTTCGTCATTTTAGGGTTTCAAATGAATTGTATAGGTGAAAAAGCAATAAATGCTCGCAGCTTCGACCATTGACGTATAAGTAATGTTAAATTACTCCTCAACTTACAGCATTATCCCTACGGTAATCTTAATCTCAATATTGACAACAATCAGGTTGCACTACTCTGCAGTATGTATACAAATTTTCAAAATTCATACTATGGTAAAGAAGTAGAGCCCATGCTTGGTGAAAAAATTTTTTATTAGACACATGCCCCTTATCATTATTGACTGCTCAAAATAAAATGAAGCTTTTAAAAGCGTGCCAGTTGATGCGCGTTTGGAATTTGAGTCTAAAAATAATTTCTTATTAGGGACAGATGTCTATTGTCTAATTTTACACGATCGCATAGTTAAATGTAATCCTGTTAGTGAAGACATGAAAGAACTTGTCTAGACTTGTCTGAGGATTTGAACACGTTAGCATCAGTCATTTAAGTTAGTCTTTATCGTGATTAAGTACATAGTAAGCATGCAGGGCTTTAAAAAGCCTGGTAATAATGTGTTAAAAGAGTTGGAAATTCTTTCGCTTAATATGAAAATGTTGAGCCACGTGTTTTTCTCTTCAAGCCACCATTTTCTTTGTGTACATTAAGTGATGAACAAAAACGATTAAATTTATGGCTCGAGCTCAACTATCATGGACTAGATTGGCAATCAGGTGATATGAACTACACATAAATTGGTAACGTGCTTCGAGAGAATCTTAAAGATGCTTCAAATATTTTTGTGATCAGTGGGATAAAGAAAAAATAGCTCGAGTGATTCAACTTTCAGGTGACTGATATTCAGACTATCCACCATTTGATCAGCCACCTTTGGCAAGCGCATGCCTATATCCTAATGGTTTGTATCAATGTATGTGTACCGTAAACAGTGTTAATAGAATGAAAAAATTGAATTTTCAAATGTGGTGCACGCGTACAATCACGCGTGGTGCACGCCTACGCTCGCACGTGGTGCATTTGTGTGCTCGCGCGTAGTGCACGCATACGATCAAGCGTGTGCATGAGAGATTGAGCATGTATACATATATACACATACATAGAGCACTTAAACCCTTGTCTAATAGCAGGAGGAAGAAGGAAAGAGCACTTTGCGGATCAAGATACGTATAACGCATGGGCCTAATCTTAAAGCACAAGGCTCCACCACTGGCCTAGTATTCCACTATCCCCACTATCATGCTGGGAGTACGAAAGAAAAAGAGAGTAAACGCATGGACCCTTGCCTAATAGCAAAAGAAGAAAGAAGAGAGCACACTGAAAGCAAAATATGTATACACATATAAGGCTTGGACCCCGTCTGATAGCTCGTCTTATAGTACCCCTTTTCCCTAGCGCAGTATCTCACTATTCCAACCACTACCCCAGGGGGGCAGCTAGGGGTAGGTGCAGAACCACCACAGTTTATCTACTGACAATAGTCACAAAATCGACTACATCTTCAGAAATCTTTGATTGACTACAAAAATTTTAAACGATTTTTGTGTTATTTTCGCACAGTCAACGATTAAACTTAAGAGAATATCGGAAGAAAAGTATGAAACATAAATTAGGCTTTTCTGACTGCGTGTGTCAGTGCGTAGGCTCCATCAGTTTGGCAACAGCACATAGCGCATTCATGTGCGAAATTGAAATAAATTGAAAAAAGGGCAAATAGGTAAATGTTTGTGAACTTATAATAATAGTAAAACTCAGATAAGTAATTGTTTCAAAATAATTTGAGATTGCTGTTAGTAAAAGAAAGCAACAAAGTAATGAGAAAACAACCAGTATTGAGAAACAAGACAATCATTTATTGGAACAATAATCAAGAAAATACATATTTATAGGGACTTTTTTTCTCTTTATTTGTGTAATTGAAAATAGATTTAATTATTTTTTTAGTGTCTTGCAACTCTTGATTTTGTTCTTCATATTTTTGCTTAAAGAAGGGTTAAACTAGCTTAACTGACTACGCAAGCAGGTATAACTATATGTATAATAGGAATCACTGATAAGGAACTACAACTGTATTTAATAATGTGCAAATGTAACCAATTATGTACCATGTAACCATTACTTGTATTAAATAACGCTCGGACCCCGCCAAATAGATCGTCTTATAGTACCCTTTTCTCTTAGTGCAGTATCGCACTATCCCACCACTACCCTTTACCACCATCATGCTGGAAGTAAGAGAGAGATAACGCATGAACTCTAATCCAACAGCACACGAAGAAAAAGAGAGCACTCCAGCAGCAAGATAATTAACGCTTGGACCCCGTCTAGTAGCTCGTTTTATAGTACCCTCTTCCCCCGGTGCAGTATCGCACAGTCCCCTCCATTTTACTAGGGGGCAGCTGGGGTGGGGGCACAGTACCACCATAGTTTATCTACTACAGTCCTTAAGAGTAGGTGTTAAATTGTAGAATTTTTAGTAGCAATTTGTAAAAAAATTAAGTCATTAATTCTAGCTGTATCTTATCTAAAACGAATTTGGCATACTTAATTAACATAATTTCAGAATTTTGGAGGTCGCTATTCATACTATGAAAATCACCCCAGCCACCTTAATTGTTGATTTTCTATGTATATAAGGGCCTTCGTTATATGTGTAAAAAAAATTAAAAGTTGTTTCATGTGGGGTTAGCTTTTTAAAATATTGAACTAAAAAGCGTTGCATAGACAGTAAAAAACACCGGGTAAACGTAGGAAAAACAAATTTTTTTATCAGGGTTACACTCAAAGATAAACTTTGTGCTTTTCGATTACCTCCATTCATGGGCAGAAAGTAATTAGCAGATGCCAAGCATGCTCACGGGCATAACGTATGGCTTAGCGTGTCCACGAAGGAAATCGTTGTTTGTGTCTCGGGCATGAACATAAAAAAATCGCACCTTCGGACAAGATTTTACTTTCTTTGTACCCGTGCTAAGAAACTTTTGTTCGTTAATTTTCTGCATCTTTTCTGTTTGACAATAATACTATGAAAAATGGTAGTTTTTGTACTTGGTGGCTCAAGCCACCAGGGCAAGTACCAGAATTAAGGAGCTCTCTGAGCTTGCCTTGGTTGAATACCAGGTGCGAACCCTACTTTTCCTACCTAGGGCATGCCTGATTTTCAAAAATGCCTAAGGTAGTATAAGGGGCATTTTTTAATATCAGGGAACATTACCTAAGATTAAAATAAATTTCAGACATAAATATCAGTAAACTGTTAGGTTTTTTTTTTTTTTTTGTGAAAATTCTGTAATTTTTCGGGTACATTGCGATAAATTTTTTTTACTTTCACCACAATAATAGTTGTTATTTATCCAAACTACAATTTTCATAAGTTATAGGTACATAATACAGTAGTAGTGGAGTACACTTTTTGTTAGGTATAAATTTACAAATTTTTTTATTCCTTCTTTTACTTAAATAGGAATATAAACACTTTTTAAAACTACCAAACAACGTATTTAAAAATATGTATGTGCGAACTAGAATTTTATTACAGTTTTTGCATAAAAGTTTTTTTTAAATCTATAGGGTTTCTTGCATATAGTGTCTTTAAATATTACACATTTCTTTCTCTTTTTTACATATAGGTTCTTCTAGTACGTAATTACCTTAAATTAAGTTCACAATAGTAAAATAGCAGAGATCGTTCCATGGGCACGAAGTAAAAAAATCTTGTCGGAAGGAAGGGGTTTTTGTATGCTTGTGCTTAAGGTCTGAACATTGTTTTTCTTCTGGAGAGTGCAAAGTCGTAGATTGTGTCTGTGGACTTACGTTACGCCTGAAAAGTAGGAAAGTACTCTTCCGTTGGCTCAAAGTTATTTCTAGACGCAAAGTGAGTCCCAGAAGTGCAAAGATTATTTGATGATGGTAAAGAAAATAATTCATCTACTTCTACCACAGACTTTTTTTCTTACTTTCATATGATTCCCGCTAAGTCAGTATAATTCAAAAATTTTCTTTGCTTTGTTTTATAAGCTTAACTTTTATTAATTAAAATACATTTTTAGGTCGCATATTTATAAAAAATTAAAAAATAACCTGTTTTTAACGATGTCAAAAGAAGAATCTGCTAATAAGTGGTCAGAAAGAAGTATTTTAAAAAATAAAAAGAATATCTAAAGTATGTAAAGAACAACTAGTTGCCATTGACTGCGATAAATTTTTGTGTCTGACATAAGTAATAAGCTTTCTTGTGAAGATGACCACATACATCAAGGGATTTCTTTAAACAATCTTATTGATACCGTACTAGACAACGCGGAGCAGGTTGGTTTCATAACCTTAAAGTACAAGAAATTCTTAGAAGAATTTGAGGAAGAGTTCATAGCTGACTCTTGTATCTTAAGCGACACTTATATAAGTTAAGAAAATGATGATGGCAATGATAATAATGGTAATAATGGTGACATTAGTGATAATCATGATGATGCGACTCCAAGATCTATAAAAATAAGGATAGAATTACTCATTTCGGCTAGTAAATTATCAAATATACATTCCAATACTTTTTTACAAGCTCTACGTGATGCTGGGCTCACATTTTTTTAAAAAAATGTAAGAACGTTACGGAAAACATTAATAAAAGGTAATAAAAAACTGTCTCCCTAGTTACTACTTCCATCTGTGATTGCAAAAATCACTTCATTTTATTTTATCTGTTGTCTCATTTCCGATCAGGAAAATTACTTTTGACTGCAATATTGATGGGCTGCTTATTTTTAAATCACCCTTTTTTAATTTATGCCCTATTCTTGATAGGACAGTACATGACTCATTTTATGATATACAAGTTGTCGGTATTTATCGAGGCAGAGCAAAACCTAGCTCACAGCGACTTATTTGTTTAATTTTATAGAAGAATATCGTTCTTTATATAAGCATGGTTTTAGATACAAGAGATACAGAGACTTATACAGTTACTTTATGATCTATTATATGTGATAGTCCAGCCATGTTTTTTGTTTATGCAGCAAGAAATTTGATGGTTATTAAAGTTGTCATAAATGTCCTATCACAGATGTCTGGCGGTCTAGAATGATAATTTTCAGCAAGAATGACATTTTGTGGACAAATTAATCTTTTTTCATACGTTTACAAGCCGAACATCAAATGCTTTGCGATTCAGGGTATTCCGTAAAGTCCCATGAATAAGGAATAATCATAAGGTTGTTATTCAGGACATAAAAAAGTTATACGGCCCAAATTTTAGTTGTAGGGTGCTTGATCAAACAACTGTTATATACTCACTACTGGAGAAAAACTACTGATTGGCAGCGTTTGTAAAAAAAATCGTCAATATGTAATTGCAGGCCAACAATTTCTGACGAAAAAGACGATATTTTAAATTAGTCTGTGTCTTCTTATAAAGAGTTTAAAATGTGGTAGGTTCATAATATCTCTACATTTAGAATATTTTCTGTTGAAAAATCACGCTTCAAAGCGTGTATGTTGAAGCACGATGTAAACAAATACATTGTGCCAATTATTTATTATGAACGAATGTTATGATATAGTCTGTTTTAACATAAACAGATCTTTGATACGACTCCTACTAAAAAGTGTGCGAGTTTAGTTTAATAAAAAACAAATAAAGAATAAAAAACATAATATTTAAAGTTTGCCGAAAATACATAAATTAAAATGTCTGCTTGTATGTTAAAATGTACCTTGATGCCGATAAATAAGTCGATATTGAAGCTGGACACAAATTAATTCTTAATTTACTAATTTATCCATCCAATACTTTTATTATAAAATTCATAGAGTCACTATTACCTTATTTTTAAAGAAAATAGTATGATTTTTTTTTTACCAGAAACGAAGAGAAAGTTCAAAGAAAATATGACTTCTACCTTATTGTATATCTTGGAAAGCATTTCTACTGGCAAAGAAACAAATGCAGTAATAAAAAATTTTTGCAAATTGGACATAAATGTGGTTCGAAGCGAAAATCCAATTTTTCAGACCAAGATCAATCTTGATAAAAAAAAAAGATGGGACAGACCAATCGAATGGTAATTAGTCATTAAAATAACTACATTAATGGCAAGCTATGGGAAAGGAGCCATTACTATTTGTGAAGTAAATGGAAGGACTTATTTTCTAGCTGCTGGGGCCAGAAATATTATATTCACCATAGTGAAGGTTCAAGTAACACTTCTTATGACCACAACTTATTCTGCAATGATAAATGTAAACAAACCTAGAAAGAATTGCAGGTTATAACAGATTACCATATTACTTTTTTTTTTACTAGTGTACCCTATTTTTTACCAACTTAAAATTACACAACAGAAAAATTGAAACTCTCTTTTCATTTAAAATATCTTCCTGATTAGCGCTTTATCAGTTTCAGTTAAAATAAAGTGAATGTTTATACTACAGTTAACGGATGTGGGAATTAAAATGTATGCTTAGGGGTAATCATGACTGTTCAACTGATTCTAAGTCCAAGTTTGAGAAGTTTGGAGCCTTACTATCAAGATGTATATGTACATTTTAATGTTTGCTGCTACGAACTATCGTATGAATATATCCCGTTCTCTAAACGTAATAAAGAGCTTATAAAGAAAAATTGTTTCGGGAGAAAAAAGTGTCTATATCTGGCATATAAAGCTGATAAGAAGTAAAAAATGCTAATAAAAAATAAAGAAATAATAAAAAATTAACTATCTGTTATATCTAAGCACTGTTTTTTAGGTTTGTTCACCTGTATTATACCACAAACCTAAGTAATAAAGTTATATAACACGTCTGCCAGTAGATAATACTTATGCTATCTGCAATATTATTAACTCCCTAGTCCTAGGTACATATCAAACAAGATCGATACATCACATAATTTTTAAAAATATCAACGTGTATTTTGAATTATGAAACTATGTATTTGGATGTTACATGGAAAACAATACGTTTTTCAACTTATATTTTACAGAGTTTAATAAATTGTGTCAATCATGTAATCGTTTTTTCCAATAAAAAAAATAAAAAAAGAAAATCAATATTTTGTGATAATCTATTTAACAAATATAATGCATATTTTGATGCAACATTCCAGTAGTAATATTTTTCGAGCTTTGCATTTAAAAAAGAATTTTTTGTATCAATTTAAAAATAATTTCACAAAGGACTAGTGACTTTGACGCTGGAAATTCAGAGTTTAGGGGATTTAATGTAGATGATATTTCTTTTTTTTTACATCAGCCTTGTTCAAACGAGACTCTAAATAACAACAAAAATAGCACAGAGATTTATGCATTAAATAAAGGCAAAGTGATCAAACACAAATTAAGTACTGTTCACACATAAGCTGATACTCAAACATGTGAGTCAAATTCGTTATTGAATTGAATAGACCAGAAAGTGACATTTATTCTTATGACAATCTTAAGTCTTACTCTACATCTAAATAAGTTATTAAAATTCATAGGCCTGGAAACAACGTTTATTTTATTGATAATCTCAAGTTTTATCCTACATCAAGACCTAAAGATATTTCTGATAATAATACTCCTGCTTTTTATGTAGAAAAAATTATTTACAGCTTTGTTTTATCTACATATACCGATTATGCCTATTATGCCTTGTGCACTTTGACTGAAGTACAAGATGTTGCAAGTAGATTTTTTATACCTAATCTTTTTCAAGATTTGTATAATAATCCAAATGCAGCTCTAAACAGGGATCTGCGATTCACTTTGCTCAAGAATTGAGGGGTTATTGCTAAGAGAAAAAAATCTGTTAGATTTTGATCAATTTCTAGATTTAATGAGATGTGCTAATAAAATGAAGAGAACTTTTAGTTTTTGTGATAGACCACTATCTTTTCAAAATCACTGCTGCAGAATATTTTTTACTGGACCTGCTGTATGCAAAGAAACTTTTGTTATAAAATTAATTATGGATATATATTATCAATTTACAGATAATGATTAATATTGTAATGCATGTATCACCTGTGCCATAACTGGAAAAGTAGCCGTAGCCATTGATAAAACTGCAGTGCATACAGTATCATGAATAATACTTTTAAAGATATTTCTAATAATTAATAAAGAAAGTATGATTAGAGCAGACTTTTCAATACAGATAGGTTTAGGATTAAAACAAATGACTGGTAACATTAAAGATAGTTTTGAGGGTTTGGACGTTATTTTTATTACAGATTTAAGATAACCTTCAGTAGTACGATCTGCTTCGATTTTTAAGCAACCAAAGCAACAAATGATGGAACTAGATTTTTGGCGTAGATTCAAATTCAATCAACTCACTTAAGTAATAAGAGAAGCAAATAATATGTTTGCTTCTTTGCTGATAAAGATGAGCGATGGTTCTATATTAAGTGATGAAGTGAAATTTCATAAAAGTAGGTTTGTAACAAAAGAAGAAGCTTTTGAATAATATTCATACCAAATTCGACTATTTTTTAATAACGCTTCCGTTACAGAGTACAACAACTTTATTTTGCAAGAATCTGATGATCAACTTATTTTGAATGTGATTGACGTATTTAATAGATGTACTAGCAAAGAATGACAGGCATTTGAAAGACATAAATAGCAGTAATTGATACAGGAGAACTACCTTACGAGATTTCATTTGTAATAAACAAATATTACATTTTAACCATAATTATTAACGTTGCTGATGCATTGGCAGGCGGTGCCGTTGGAAAATTAGTTTATTTGGAACCTAAACATAACAGTCAAGTTATTTATGTTCGAATTCTTTTTCCAGTTCTGGATAGGAAAACCAGTGAATAAACAAGAAAGAAAATTGCTGCTTTTGTAATGGAAAATAATGTTGATAAACTTGAGATTCTAATAGTACGAAGAACATTAAGTATCGTGATAAACAAATAAAGTAATTGTAGCAAAACATAATAATTCTCCCTTGACATTAGGATTTGCTACAATGATATACAATTTTCAAAGTGGAACGTTTGATAAAGTTATCTATGATTATTATAAAACACTTTTAACATTACTTTAATAAGTGGTATCATCATGAGATACAATAATTCAAGGATGATGTATAATGTCAAAAAATAACGATTTTAAACTTTACCACAGAAGACGACGTGATCATTCTATTGTGTAATTACATGAAAAATTCGAGAGACTGCCACTTCATTGACTTGTTACCTTAGGTTCATCAATACGTCATTTTATAACTTAAAAAAAAGGTTTTCGACATTTCTTTCAAACTGTCAAAGTCTTTGAAAATATTCCAACGAACTCAAAGGAACCTTAATTGAAGATAGTTGCATCTCAATTTTAACAAAAACGAGGCTTCATAATAATCATAATATAGACATCCTGAGTTTTGATTGCGTTGTGAAATTCAAACCTGCTAATGTTAGAGCAGGTGGAGTTGTAATTTTTATCCAAATAAATCCTACGTTAATTATCAATATGAGTAACATAAATAACAATGTTATAGAAGTTAATGTTGCTCATAAATCCGTTGGTAATATATGTGCTGCAACATTAAAGATGGAGGATAGATATGTAATCATAACTATATCGGTTGATATCTCACCGAATAACATAGTGCAAGGAATTATTCGATTTTTACACAGAAGATTACTTCTTTTAACTCTCCATGGTTCACAATTTCTAAATGAAAATTTACTTGCACTACCTATGATTTTAGCAAGAGACTTTAACGTGTATTATGCATCTAAAAATTCTTTTCTTTTGATAGACTTTTTAAGTACAAAATTTTCATGACAAATAAACAATAATTTTAAAAAATCGACAACAAAGTACGGAACTACTATTGATGCTGTTTTTTCGAGATATATTAATAAAATGACATCAAAAATAACTGCCTTTTAGTTAAGTCATTATACAGCTATTGTATAATTTAGAGAATTAAACAATAAAAAATAAAATGAGTGTAATTTTATTAGTAATAGATACATTTTTTATCTTTATTGGTTAAAACACAGCTAAATATTAAATTTTATCACCAAAAAATAAAAAGATAAAGTCAATTTTTTTTCATTTATGGTAGCCAAATTTAAAAAAAATTTTAATACATCTGATACAAAGATTACAATAATAATTGAATGTACATATATTTAAAATATGATCACATGCACAACTAGCATATTACACACCTATAAGAAGCAAAACTAAGGAAAGTCAAATCTGGTGTGTACAGTTGCTCAAGGCCAAACGAAGGATGACAATTATCGTAAGATCTAAGGCTTCTTCACTTAATTGTATAGGGTAGAATAAATTTTCAACTAATGTTGTACTAATAGAAAGAGTTTTTGTCCCTCGTAACAGAATGAAAGTACCTTTTTTCAACGAAACGTGGTGTAAAGTATTGTTTTGTTCTGCATGAAATGACTAATAATTCGTCCATAAATTTATACATAAATCATAGCAATTTTGGAGGTACTTAATGTGCATAAATTACATGCAACACAAATAATATATCATAGAATATATATGTGTATGTGTGCGTGTGTTTGCCCCCTCCTGCGCGTTTCACACGTTAACTCTCTATCAATGCTTTATATACCTTTAAGAAGACCTTGAAGTAGGAGGTGACGGGTCTTGAATAAGGAAAATTTTTGTTCAATTGAAAAGCATAAATTGTATACGTAATCATAAAAATAATAAATAAGATACAGTAAATACCTCTCACATAAACAATGTACGGTTGTTATAAATAAATCAGCTACATATGGTATGTGGTCAACAATAAATAACGGTTTATTGTAAAAGTAAACAAAATATAGTTATTCTACTTAGTAGAAAAAACTATCCAGTATGATACTTCAAATATTTTTAAAATATACATTATTACTTGTCAGTTTTATTTTTNTATTATCAAAATGTGAAAATGCGTGATAGATATATTAACGTAATGTCAAAAAATGGGACTTATAATACAAGTATTGAAGTTCAAAGTTTTTTAGATTTATTTAATGTTCACGTTATAGTTAATTTCTCGAACAACGATATTCAAACATATGGAAATTCAAATAGTAATCTTAAACTAAAAACTAATCTTAAAGGAAAAATATAATAAGAAATATTGCAATTACATTGTGCTTCTGATTATCTACATATAGATAAAGCCTTAAATGTATTGCTTTTTTTAAATTTTCGGTTACAGATTAGCCAACGTATAATTTTACTGTACTTCTGCTCTCTTACGCGGCATATGTTATGGTTTCTTTTATAACTATATTGCATGCACTACATTTTAAAAATTCGGTGTTATTTAATTTGTATAAGTTTTCAATTTTTTCGTAGTTCCAAGAACATATGGCAACATTTATACTTTGTCAGCTTATTGACCTAAAATTATTGATAAAATCTGAAATCTTTTATTTTTCTCGATTGATATTTCAATTGTAAAAAAACTTTTTTACTTATTGACTTCATTACAGAGAGCTCCTTCTTCATTTTTTAAAATCAGCTTTACTATATATGTATAGTGCAGGCTTGTTTATTATCCATACTTTGTATCCATTCTGCACAGACAATGAAAATGCATTTAAACAGTAGAAAAATCATGTGCGGGCAGTGGGGAAGCGGTAGGGGGCAAGAAAAATCGTGTGAAGAGACATAGAAGAGGCGATGAAAGTCAGTGAAAAGATTTTGGGGGCAGATAAAGGGCTTGACTTATTTCTTATTGGGTTCAAATAATGTAGAAATAAGACAAAATTTTCTTTAATTTGTGGGGGGCCGTTGAGGGGCAGTGGGGGGGAAGGGGCGAAAGAGGAGGGTAATGAGGGGTTTTGCGAAATACTTCACACAATGAATCATATAATATAGGAGGCTAAATATATATATACCAAAGCAACCAATAAGTTTATATCAGAGTTTGACAAAATTTTTTCAAGATACTGAATATGGACATTTTATGTTTCTACTAAAAATGGCAAATTAAATATTCCAGTCAATTAAAAAGTCATTTACGGGAGTATTAAGCAGGAAGCTTTTTTATTTTTTAATGAATGTTGACTGCTAAAGTTACAACATACTTTAAAACGTAAAAGAGTATTTCTTTCGTTTGAGATGCAAAAAAAGGGCAAACTAAGCGTTATGTCTGATTCGAAAATCAGCAGTTTTGACAACGCCTGGAATTAAAATACAGAGTTCTCAATTTTTTACAGTATGAGATCTTGAAGTTATCAACGTCAACAATATTTTAATGCATCCTTTAGAGCTAAAAAAATTGTATTTAAAAGTTGGACTTTGTTATAATATTACTTTATAAATAATGTATAATGTTGTAAAAATACTTTCACAAACGCACGGAATTAAAATTGGGTATACCAATTATGGCGTTTTGTACTCTACAAAGTTCGAGGACTCGGCCAAAGAATTCTTCAATTTTTCTATTCCAATAAGCCAGTTCTACAAGCTCAGGAATTAAAATATTATATCTCCCAAAATAATAACTTAGAGCCCATAATGCTAATGAATGTTTTGTATCTTTTTTAAGTATTTGTTTATCAACTCACAAAAAGGTGGGTTTAAATTAAGTTGTTTTATATATAATATAAGTGCAGTGGCAAAGTTTAGTTTGGGTTTGGTGCCTTAAAATTTTGATTTTTGACATTTTTATAAGAGCCCGTAAAGCTCCTTTTTTTGCTAACAGCTCGTAACGCTATCCCGTAACGATATAAAACACATTGTATCTTTACTGAGTGTTAATTTATCGTCTTGAATAGTGTATTATATAACAGTATGGACGCAGTTCATCGTACAAGTGCAGGAATAAAGTTAAATTATCGCTGTTAGTGGTATAAGGAGTATGTTAATATGATTTGTCGAGCCCGTTACACTCTATTTTTTTTTAATGACTTGTTATATCATTATGCAGTGTTTAATTATCTACTTGAATATTGCTAGTAGGAACTCAGTATATCATGCAAGTGCAAGGATACAGTTGAATTTTGATTGTGAGTGGTATAATCATTATCTTAAATTGATTTTTCAGAGCTTTAACACTCCTATTTTTTATACATTATGAAACAAGAAAATCCTCCTAAACACTTTTCTTAAAAATCTTCAGCTTATTTTGGTCATGGATAACACAAAAATTTAAGAAAAACTAAAAATCTGTTTTAAGTATTTGTCCATTCTAGCCCTAGCATGCCGTTTTCAGTAGAATGACGCATATATGTATATATCTGTACGTGTGTATTACATACGTGTGCATTAAATTTTTTTAGATAATAATATATAGTTATGATTACTTGGAATACTTTATTATTTCAGACTATGTAGCTCGACTTCAAGCAAAAATTATCTTGGTGAATAATTAACAAGTAACAAAAACTGCTCATAAGGAATAAGAAAGTAAATTTAATTGTAACTAATTGTACTTCATTGAAACTCATTTGTAATATGTACAGTGCATTACTAACATCAAATGTTTGAGCAACTGTGATACAGTTTTCCTAAAATTGTTACTAATTTTTTATGAAAATTAATTACTTTTTTTCATATGATGAAATAAAACTATATACTTCACTTGAACTTTTCAAATAATTAAAGAAAAACAACCTACCACAACTAATAATATAATGGATATAATTGTAGTATATAATAGAAACCTTATTATTAGTTCTCACTAGTTTTTATTTGTTACTTATTTTTGTAAACACCTAAGTGCATCAGAAAGCTTTTGCTTAGAGATAAATAGCTTTTGATTTATAGTTTAGTTAGTAAATGTTTCAAATAAGGAACCTACTCTTTTCAAAATAACAGGTTGTAAAATATATTTATACCATAATTAGTTTATATTTTGAACGTTAGATACTATTTACGTAGGAGAAAAAATGTTCTCTTCAACTAGTCTTAATTATCTGAGATGACTGTTTTTGATACTTATGAGATAATTTATCGAAATAAATCTTTTGTCACATGAAAAAATATTTTTTACAAGTGATCCTATGACCTTACAATAATATGGACAAATGTAGTATCGCTCAAATCGTACTTCAAACTAAGTAATTTTTTTATCTAAAACGATGCACTTGTTATTTTCTATGTTAAGATAAGTCATGTGTTTTTAAAATAAGTACTCTAAAAATTAGATTTTGAGAAATTATAAAATATAAACAAATAATAAATAAAACTTTTAATAATAAATAAAACTGGCTTATAAATAACAATAGTAGTCATACTTTTCTGAAAAAAATACAGTATGGACATTGTTTGTTGTTATTGTATCAACGTTTTTTTAAAATAGTCACAATGCCGTTTAGAAACAAAATCATAAATTTATCACAATTTAACCACTATTTAAAGTTTTTCCAGGATCTTCTTATTCTATTCACTCAAACTCATGCATGATAAACCATTTTCAGTAAAGAGCCAACAAAGCTCACTCAGGTGCACAATTGCGCACAGGTATCTGAAAAGAGGCAGAAAGGAGAGGAGAACAAAATTATAACATAATTTTTTATTTGATTTTCTTAACCTATTATAATACGTATTCGTAAATTAAGTGTCTTTTTAGTATAAGAATATAAAATTAAAAGTATTTTTTTGACCATCGGCCCAAAGTGCTACTGCCGTTTTGCGCCCTTTGGGCACAAAGAACTTTTCTGCCCTAGGGCACAAAGTGATTCACAGGGCACTAAATGCTTCTTTACGCCATCGGTAAGAAAAACATTATATGCGACTCGGTCACTCATGTACAACAACCACGCCCTTTGGGTGCTCACGTTTGTACTCTGTGCCCTAGTGACGTTATGTACCATATTTTTTAACCTTAGTAATTTTTCATCACATACAATTAAATATTACCGATATTAATAACGTATTCTTTGATGGTTCACATCTGTCAGGAATCCAAAGAGCTACAAGTGGATTTTTTTTTTAGTTAAGGAGATTTGGTCCGAATTTTTTTTGGTTTTTTACCCTGTCAATCAAATTTCGCATTTTTTCACATCTTAAGTGATTTAACATAGGGTTAGAGAAAGTTTTATCTATAATATTAAATGAATTACAAGTTATGGGAGTTTGCTGATATCCAACGTGTTTTATGTATACACAATCCTACATAAGTATTAACATATTACGTTGTTGTAAAGAATCATCAGTCGTTGACCTTTGGTAACCTAACATCTAATCATCTAATAATAACGTTAGTAATTAAAGAATTTGTTATGAAATAAACTACCGAAAAAATGTTGACCATTTGATTGTGTTTTTAATGTGCTATACGATTTTCACTGTTCGCACAAAAAAAACTATGTAAAATACTCATTTTCCACCATCTACTGCATCCCTTGCACAGTACTCTTTCTTTTTCATAGAACTGCTATAAACAGCTTTAATATTGATTATAAATTAATTTTATATACATGGTCTACAGCTTCCTAATTTTTTATAATAATGTTTTAGGATAGCATGGTTGCAAATGATTGGCTTTTTGTAATTGACGTTAGATCGTTGTTTTGTACTATTAGAAGTTAACTTCAGAAAGTTCACAACAAATACTCAAATTATTACTTTTTCAGGGTAGTGCTTTCGACTGATCAAGTAATGCTGCAGATGACATTGCTGAAATAAAACGTATTATTGATAAAAAATTGCTGAATTTTTTTACTTTTGTGGCATATCATTTTGACGTGTTAAAAATCCTTACTTTCATGATTTTTTGTCTACTCTTCAAGGTATTGATTTTCAGTACTCACGACCTTGCAGATAAACATTAGCTATTTCCTTGTTATTAAATGTTGACAAAGATTTAACTTATATGAAAAAGATATTATAAAAAGATACTCACATCATTGTATTAACAGGTAAATGGCGCAATAAAGTTGCAAATAAAAATTGCTAGTATTGACATTAAAAAATATTCATGTTTCGCAATAATTTTCATTAGTTGTTGACGTGTCAGGTGAAAGAGAATACTCTGAAATATTAGTCAAACATATTAAGTCTGTCATAAAATTGGCTGAAGAGCTATGCGAAACAAAAGTAGTAGCCATTATTAGTGACAATGACAGCCAAATACTATGCACTGGTAGGCTTATAGAAAAAAAATATAATAGAAAACTTATACAGAACACGAGTGCAAGTCATTCAGAAGACCAGAAGAAACTTGTGAAACCATCTATAAGAATTTATATTTTCTGAGAAATGTCATTTGTTTGCCTGATACTAACTTTTCTGATGAATGCAAAGAGGTGCTTTTAAGTAAAAAGTTTGAGCGTGATCTCAAAAATACGATTGGAATAGTAACACCTGTTTGCCAACTATTAAATACATGCTAAGGATCGTCTGCCACTGTACCTGATGCCACAAAAATGTGGTTGTCAATAAGTTTCTTTGAAGCAGAATTTCAAGATAAATTAAAAAAAAAAACTTATTAAATGTCTTCATCCCGTCAGTTTTGCTGCAAATTTGCTTTACAACGAATATCAAGCCTACAAAGGAACAAATACTTATTGCCTGGTTATTTATTAAAAAAACTTAAATACTAACACCTACGCTGAGTTTGAATAATTTTAGAACAGCAGGCAACAGTTCAACAAGTATGAAGAAAACTGTTGCCCAATATCGTACTGGAGCTTATGTGGTTATAAGCTACCCCTTTTAAGCCAATTTGGGTTATATAATAATTATACCAGCCATTTCTGCTCAATTAGAAGGTATTTTTTCTAAATGAACTTTGATCATAATTTGTACAGAAACAAATTAGAGGACAATAACTCTAATGTTTTAGCTGACTAATATCATTTCTTTAAGCTTTCCTCAGTTCCGGACTCCAACTAATAAGCAATTATTCTTAATTATTGTTCAATACAACGTAACTACATGTAATCGAACAGTTGTTTTTTTCATAAGTCAAGTTAATGTGGGATTTTTGGGTAATTTTTGTCTCTATATTAAGAGCACAAACTTCTGCACTTACAAATTTAGATAATATATTACGTTGTAATTCTAGTAAGTAATTTTATTGTATTTTATAATGCAAAAAAGAAGTTATGCTCACATTTTGTACACAACTTTTTTTAAGGATTTTAAAGTTTTTTTAATTAAAGTATGTTGTCACGTACAGTATAGAACATACTGTGTGGGAGGGGCCTCAGCTATTAGAAGAAGAAAGGAAGACGATTGGGGCAGAAAAAAGCATAAAAAGGCCAGCAGCAATGGCCACAGGGCTGCTCTAACTCTAGAACGCCAAGACTAGAAAGAGGGTACTCACAAAAAATATTTCAGGACCACCAAGCGCCATCTCTCAAGGGATAGTAATAAGGTGATTGAATAAGTTTAACTACCATCTTGTTATTAAGCACCCCGAGCCATCAAAATCCCCCTTAATAGTTACAGTGCTAAGTGAGGAGTAGGCTTCGTCGCGAAAATAAACTTTTTTCTCTCACCTTTAACCATGATATTTCGGAATTGTTGGGCGATTATCGGGAAGCACACATGGTGCAGTGCAACAACAAGCGTAGACAATTTAACGTGATGACCTTTATCTGCTGGAGAGTAAGAAAGGACAAGGGTCAATCACCATTTTTAAAAGGGCTGACATAAAGAGTATGACTGGTGTTGTATTGGCGATCATCATTTCGTTCCTCGCCTCAAAGTAAGTAATAATTCTTTCTACCTTCCCAATTATTCATAAATATATATATATATATAT
>NW_019379734.1:158499-189918 GCF_000648655.2 Copidosoma floridanum
ATATTTTTAAAATTTTTAAATATAAAAAATATAAAAGTTAGCGTGAAAGGGGACTGAAATTGTTTATTCAGAACTTTTCCTTATTTTCTGTAGAGTGACAAAGATTTCCCCATGAGAGCTCGTTCCTTAGTTATCATTTATGTTGTAAATAAATGGCAAAATTATTATGGATTAACAGTAGGAAGTGATTATTATCAAAATGTGAAAATGCGTGATAGATATATTAACGTAATGTCAAAAAATGGGACTTATAATACAAGTATTGAAGTTCAAAGTTTTTTAGATTTATTTAATGTTCACGTTATAGTTAATTTTTTGAACAACGATATTTAAACATATGGAAATCAAAATAGTAATCTTAAACTAAAAACTAATCTTAAAGGAAAAATATAATAAGAAATATTGCAATTAGTCAATTAAACGTTGTACCTTCAGAAGATCATGAAAGATTTTTTTTTAACTTATATTGAATAAAGTAACTGGTTTGACATCGTTCAAAGACATAAGAACATATAAAGAAATAAGTTATGAAACTTTTAAGGATACTGCAATTGCAATGGGTTTAATAGACAATGATAAAAAAATCGATGATATTTTCAAAGAAGCAATTACTGTTACATTTTCATATCAATTAAGACAATTTTTTAATTAGTTTTTAATTTGAGAAAACGTTCGAAGTGATAAAATATGGAATGAATACAACGAATTTTTTACGAAGGGTTTGCTTAATAATAAAGATAATTTAGCTCTTTTACATATTAACCAAATTTCAGAATTAGAAGATAAATCATGTGGATGCTTTAAATTACCTAGACCCAAGAAATGGAGAGTAAAAATGAAGATGTAGATAATCAAATACGTTCCAGTAAAGAAATTAACTCGATGTATAAAAGTTTGTTGAATAATGACCAGAAAAATATATTTCATATTATTTGCGAGCAAAAAAATAACATTTTCTTTATAGGTGGTCCTGGAGGGTCAGAAAAAACTTATTTTCATGAAACGTTAATTTATTTTTTTATTTCCTAAAATAAAAAGATGGTGTCAATGGCATGAACTGGCATCAATTTTGCTTCCCAAGGGCATGACCAGTCATAGAACTTTTAGACTTCCTTTAGATCTTAATAATATAGAGAATGCATTCTTAGAATTTGAGTCAGATAACAAAAAATTAAGGGAAGTTGATTTAATTATTTGGGATGATGCTCTAATGATTCCGAAAAGAACATTGAAAGTAGTAGACAGAACGTTTAGAGATTTATGTAATACTGAAAAATATTTTGGAAGTGAATTAACTATTTTAGGAAGTGATTTTCGTCAGATTCTTTTAGTGATGAAAAATGGTAATAGAAAAATTATACTTGAACAAACTATAAAATCTTCATTTTTATGAAACTCATAACAAATTTCAAAATTAGAAATCAATGTTCGTTCTAACGATGAAGGATTTTAAAAATTAATATTAAAAGCTGGGGATGTGAAAATAAAAACTTTTAACAAATCTAAAAATTGGATCTCAAATGATAAATGTTCTCAAATATTTTCTAATATTAACAACTGTTCAATGAATAGTGTTATACTTACATCGCATAACGAGAACACCTCTTATTCGAAAAATACAATTCTTAAAAAATTAACTGGAGAAATAAGAACTTACTATAGTATAGATAGCGCAACTCATAAAGGGGTTGATAAATCAGACGATAATATTTATTTAAATTTTCCAGTGGAAATGTTGAACAATATTTGTGAAGGATTACCACCTCATGAACTAAATCTAAAAATTGATACAATAGTGATGTTACTGAGAAATTTAAGTATATTAGATGGACTCTGTAATGAAATACGTTTACAAATCACAAAATTATGACTGTATAATATAGAAGAAGAAATAATAACTGGAGAGAAAATTAAAATAGAGTCTTCATTACAAGAATGACCTTAGACACAGGAAACTTCTTAACATTACCGTTTATTTTGTATCGTAAACAATTTTCAATCGTTGTGGCATTTATCATGACAGTAAACGAATCCCAAGGTCAAAGTTTCGATACTGTAGGTTTGTATTTAAAAAAATCTTTTTTTTTTATGGTCAATTATATGTGGCTTCATTAAGATGCAAAAATAAAAATAATTCATTTATTTAAGTAGAAAGGCTAAAAAATACAGAAACAGAAAATACTGTTTGGAAAGAGACGTTTACATAATTTATTGACTTTACTTTTTATAGATAAATCGGCAACATTTATGGAAATAAATTGAAAGTCACTCATTAATATTACATCATTTAACAAGTATACATTACATGATGCAAGAAAAATAGTGTGGGGGGCCTGTGGGGGTCTGCGGAGTGACAGGCAAAATTGTGTGGGAGGGCTGTGGGGGGTCTGTAGGGGGACTGTGGGGGGCTGTGGAGGGTCTAAGGAAAAAGTTAGAAAATGTCAAATTAGAGATAAAAACGGTCGAATTTGAGCTTATTTGTGGGGGGCTGGGGGGTCATGTGGGGGGGATGTGTGGGGAAGTATATGGTCTGTGAGGAGATGTGAGGGGCTGTGGGGAGTATATGTGAAATGCCCTACACAAATAACTATATAATATAGGGATATATCCAATTATATATACATGTATATGCTATGTTATCAAAGTCGCAATCTAAGTTCTTATTTTTTCCAATCTTGTAGTTTACATGACAACACCCATTAAAATTTATTACTGTACACTAACATAATACACAATCAAATCACTGACTTATTTGGTCAATTTACTCTTGATAACCTTTTTTCTCATTTTATTAAAAAATTTCCCTATAAGGCTCCGTGTATTCTGGCGATCTTAGCGAGGGCCAATTTCTTTTACTCGACGGCGTTACCTGACATAGGTGCATAGCAGATACTATCCTGCACACAAACTTTATACAACAGCAAAGCAAGTCTTTGACTCACTGGAATGCCTGGGTCGACCAGGACATGCAACACGTATGTATGCGAACAATATACATACGTATACTTTGCCTGTATTGTAGGTACAGCTGTTGTTTTTCTCTTTATTTTTCCGTCCTCCATACATATACCTCAGCTTTAGCAAGTGCATTGGTTTAGTCGTAGCGTAGAAACATACATACCTATTATATATATATACATATTTAAAAAATCAACACAACACCCCCCAAAGTGCTCGGTCCATTGCTCTTTCTCATTTACGTGAATGATTTTCCACGGATGCTACAGCACTGCGCTCACATGTGGTACGCTGATAATACCCAGCTCTACTACTCATTCTATCCTGAGGACTTTCACCGGGTGGCTGGGTGTGTGAGTGGGGACTCTCAGGCACTGGCCGATTGGGCGACGGAAAATGGTTTGGATGCTAACTACTTAAAAATGTCTGCCTTGGTTCTTGGTAGTGCGGCGAATATCTCTCGGATAGACTCAATGGGAATACCACCCATAACAGTTGGTGGTGTCCAATTGCCTTACATGACTTAAGTTAAGGACCTCGGCTTGTGGTTGAACTCTACATTAAGTTGGGAGCGACATGCTCGTCATGTTTCTGCCAGTGTCTTTCGCTCACTTTACACGATGAAACATTGTAAACACGCCTTATCTTTCTCCATGAGAAAGCAGCTCATTGAGAGTCTTATTTTTCTGCTCTTTGATTATATATCAGTAGCCTACCATGGCATTGCTGCAACTTCAAATCTCCTACTGTACAGAGCCGTAAATGGTTGTGTTTGCTTTGTATACGGTAACATTGGTTGGCAGTCCAGAGTGACTCCTTTTTGCATTCAGTTGAATTGGCTTTCTGTTTCCCGTCGTCGTGATTATTTCTTAGGCATCCAATCTTATTCAGTTTTAGCGCATGAATGTCCATCATATGTTATGTCCCTTTATCAATTAACATCTAATTTTACAGATCTTAGACGGTCTACTCATTTTCCCATGGATTATCTCATTATACCTTACTCCAGAACTGAATCTTTGAGACGATCCTTCGCTGTTCAATCATCGATTTTCATTAATAAACTTTATTAAACTGTATTTCACGCATCTAAAATAAATAGCTTTAAAACTTTCTTACTCATATTTCTTCTAAATCAAGATAAGAGTGAGTGGGAATCCGAAGCCAGATGTTTGCCTAAATTATTAATGTTTAAATTTCTATTGTTGCGTTATATATTTTATCTTGTTTATCTTACTTTATTGTTATTCAAATACTGTGGAATTACATCACGGTTTACTTATCACACTTACACGGCTGCATTTGGCGTGGTTTGTACTTGAATGGGGGATCGTCTGGTCATAATTCAAGTCTCGTCCTTTTGCCTAGGGCTCTATCACGGCTTTGGATATCTCGCAAAAATCAGTTTTTTTTTCGATAATTCTTAGACTGTGCATGCACTCAACCATAATTTTACTTAAATAATCAAAAAAATACTGACTTTTGCGAGATATCCAAAGCCGTAATAGAGCTCCTGTGCTCTTGATTCTTGAAGGTTGATTAACTGTTTCTCTGACGCTTCGTCTACGTGATCATAGGTGTGACTGAGTTGGTGCAGATGTTTATATACGTATATAAACATCTGGTTATAACTCAGGTGCACCGATGGCTAATTAACACTATGCTTGAGTAAAAAAACGCCATGTCTGAGCCTACGGGCAATAATGAATAAAAAGAAAAATACATTCATATTGAACGTGCAATGACTCAGTCGGCTAGGTCGTGAATTGGCTCGCGGGAGACCGTGGTTAGATTCCCGGCCAGTGCAACTTTTTCGGGCAAGTACTTCTGTGAACTTTCACATGTGCTTTTTCATCATACAATGCTCCTCGAGAAGGGCTTAGGCAACTTCCTCGCAGCATAATTGCCTCATTTCCCCCGACCCCCCTCCTATAATAGGAGGCCTTCCATCCCTTTTCTTATCCCTTTCCCAAGTGCTAAGTGCCCATAGTAGTGCCCTTGTTAAAAGGAGCCAGACGTAGAGCAGTATAATATAAAAAAAAATGTGTATACATACATACATACATTTCAGTAGAGAAGCAGCGCTAGGGAAAGAAAGCGCATGTCGTTCATGCAAGAGAGAGACGGAGCGGTAGACAGTATAGCGGTGCGTGCAGCTGCAAGGGAGAGAGAGAGAGAGAGAGAGAGAGAGAGAGAGAAACAAAGGAAGTGTGTAAATAAGAAGATTAAGGAGAACGATTAGGCCACAAAGTGGGTGGCTACATTTTTTCGTAACACATTTTTTTCTTACTTGGCTGTTTACAGACCAATATAAAAAGTTTTACTGTAAAAATTTTGCTAAAAAATTTTAAAGTACTTACTTTAAAAGTTAGGGAGATTCAGTACATCGGCCGGAGTTTTACTATTGTGAGAAATTATGCTTAATAACTAATTATCTATCTGTTCAAATCCAAAATAAAGAGAAGAGCCCCCAAGTCGGAACTTTGAGGAATAATCTATCGAGCCCAAATTCAGTGCATTCCATTGCAATAAATTAAGAGAGAAAAGTAACATTTTCTGATTATAAAAGAACGTGTCAGTGTGCATAATCTAAAATGTCACTTTTAAAAAAAAGTAATGCATTGAGTTATCTGAAATTTTGACAGAGTCTCTAAAACAAATAGATACACGCTGGCCCTATCAGAATTTTTGAAAATATACAGTTCAAATTATGAACTTACTCAACATATACAGATTTATAGGTTATGTAATGCTGTTTATGACAAATATCAATTTCTTAAAACTCAACAACTGCAAAACTGTGAGAAGTGCCGTGTTTACCTTTTTATTTTAGAGGCCCAGCTCAAATTTCAGACAATTCAATGCAATACTTTTTGAAAAAAGTTAGTCAGAATAAATTGGCTTCAAAGCCATTTGAGAATGATTTTTACAGGCGCTTACTATCTCGCTCTATTCGTTTGGTGTTAGCAGACTTTTTAAAGTCTGATATTATTTAAAGTGATTTTTCAAAACTTCAAACATTTTAACCCCCTCGCTTAATTATGAATTATCTCCTTCCAACTTGAATAACCATCTTACAATCAGTTAAAGAAGTACAATGACTTTATTAATTAGTAAAAAAAATTCATTATCAAAAATTAATCTTTTTGATAATATATCTAACACTTTCTCTGCTTTTCTTGATACAGCCAACTTTAGTAAATTAAAGGCTGCGTTTACAGTGAGAAAGTTTTCTGGCAGCCAAAAATACTGGTACCCTTGAACGCTGAATGACTCTAGCGCCATCTAGCATGATTTCGTGTTTCAAGAAAATCCCTAGAAATCTAGGTTAGCTTAGCATATCCAAGATCAGCGATTATTTGCAGCCTCGACTATCCTTGACTAGCATCGGACCCTATCGTGAAAGCCGTCGCATCAGTATACCTTAGCTTTGCCCGCTCCAAAACAAAAAGACTAGTAAGCGCCCCGTGTTGTATAATATTTAGTGCTTGTGTCTTTGCATTTATTACATTAGTTTATAAAGCGACTAGTAAGGGCCCTCAATTCTGCGATGATTGTCGCTTGTGTCTGTTAATTTATTATATCAATTAACAAAGCGCCCAGTAAGCACACTAGATTGTGTGGTCATTAGCGCTTGTGTCTCTAAAGTTATTTTATTAATTAACAATGCGACTAAAAAACGTCCTGGGTAAAGTGGTGATTGGCCCTTGTGTTATTAAATTTTTTTTATTACAGGAAAGTGACCAGTAAGCGCTCTGTGTTGTGTGGTGATTGGCGCTTGTGTTATTGTATTTATTTTATCTCAACGATGCAATCAGTAAAGAACCCGAGTTGTGTGGCAATTGGCGAATGTGTCTTGAAATTTATTTTATCAATTAACAAAGTGACCAGTAAGCACCCTTGATCAGGTAGTGATTAGCGCTTGTGTCTTTGAAATTAATATATTATTTAACAAAGTAACCAGAGAGCTCCCTTAGTTATGTAATGATTGGCGCTTGTGTCTTTGATTTTTTTTATATTAATTAACAAAGCAAACAGGAAGCACCCTAGGTTGGGTGGTGATTGGATCTTGTGTTTTTGCATTCATTGTATTATTTAACAAAGTCACCAGTAAGCAACTTGAAAAGTATGCTGATTGGCACTCGGGTCTTAGAATTTATTATATTAGTGAACGTAGCCACCAGTTATTTTATTAATTGAAAAAGCGACCAGTAAACCTGCTTAGATGTGTGGTAATTGGCACTTGTGTCTTTGAATTTATTATATTAATTAACAAAGAAACCAGTGAGTGCCCCAGGTTGTGTAGTGATTGGCACTTGTGTTTTTAAATATTTTTTATCAATTAACTGTAATTGTAAACTTAAGTTGTGTTGGTTTGATCGTATGGTAAGGTGTTCGCGGGGAAGCGGGCCAGTGGGGCATTGACGGTGGCGATTATTCTTTGGTGGGAGACACTTACACCGGTAAAGCGTCGATTATATCAATAGGCGTATACCCTAGTATTGACTTAATTATAGTCTTTGTTGTAGTGTAAGGTTCTCCCTGCTCCAATTTTAGTCAGTTTTGGGAGACACAGAGTAGACTTTAAGAGCTGCGGAGCGCTTTCGAGCCTCGTCGATCAAGTGAACAGGACGCTCCCGCGTAGCCATCGCTGCTCACTCTGCTTTGCTACAACTTTTTTTTGTCGGGCCATGCCAGCTTGTTATAGTTCGAATAGATGGTTAGGGCCATTTTGCCAGTGCCATTACAGTTGCCTACACTCAACTTGCATTTAATTAACATCTGCCGTTCTCGCAACTCGTTAAGTTTAGAAGCATCTTGTCAGTTAAGCATTTTTTTTATTTTAAAACACAATTTACTTAAAGACAAAGTGATTCTTTTGCTTGCAACGTTGTAAGTAAAGCTTCCTTTAAATCAGCATTTATACTCTTTCTTTATACATTTATCTTACGTCTCTGTATTATTAAAGTTAAGAATAAAGGTTATTAAAAGCACTTTCTAAATCATTCATATATTATTGTTTCTCATTTTGTCACTTATAATAACCTTGGTTGGAAAAATTTCGAAGCCAGCCTCTTATTTATAACAACGCACATATTTTTCTTGGTTGAAGAAAGAACAATTTGCTTTGTATTGCTTTCGATGTGTACGTTCGCCACTTGGAATAGTTAAAATCCATCCAAGTAAACGTTCATCATAAATATTGGTAGCAGAGCTTTGGAAAATTTTAATGCTACATTCACACATAACGGCAACCTGTCAAAACATTTACAAGCGTCAGCCAGAGGACAAAGCGACGTACAAGCAAGGAGACTCTTCATTCTTCTTGGTGCGGATCTTCTAAGCACACAGCTAGGTAGTGTACCGACTCCGACCCTTTTTTATCTCCGTCCCACTTACATCGGCTCACGGCCCATGGTCTTCGGCAATCGGGTAAGCCTGATTGCGTGGGAAGAGGTGTATCTAGAAATAAGCCAAGCTACTTTTGTTTTCTCCGTCCCTCTCGGCCTGTTGTTGATTTGTTTATGTGCGGACGCACACACCTCGAGTTAGATGATTCACTGTAAGTCGTTAAAAAGAATACCTGTGTATTCTTTGTGTAAATATTCTTACTTTTGAAACGCAATAAGTTTTTTCTGTAAAAATGCAATCAGAATTAAAGGCACAATTGGCACTGGTACCCAAAATCAAAAATTTCTATGCTAATTCGACCAGCAAAGTTAGTGCAGAGGCTTTAACAAAATTACACTTCAAAACTCGATTAAAATTACTTGATTTCTACTGGGCACGATTTGTTGAGCGTTATAATAACTTGATACAATATGATGAATAATAATAATTTTTAAAATGATGTTTATACTTCAGTAGAAACTGAGTATATTAGTGCTGAATCTTGTTTGCAAGACAACCTAGTCCAATTTAGTAGCTCTGGTTTGCCTACCCAGCCTTCTCAAATCATTCAAAATATTACGCAAAACGTTCCCCATCTCTCACTTCCGACAATTGCGTTGCCTACTTTTACCGGCAATCAAGACGAGTGGAAGAGCTTCAAGCAAAGATTTTGTTCAATGATAAAAGATAAAGCTAACATTTTTCGTGTTGTCAAGCTTCAACATTTATTAAACGCGGTTCACGGTCAAGCAGGCCAACGGCTTAAGGGGCTCAATGTTACTGATGCTAATTTTGACGTGGCTTGGGAAGAATTATTACGTCGCTATGATAATACGATAATCTATCTTTTTAACAGGTTAGAAAATTTAATTTAACTTTTAATAGTCCAAACGCGTAAAGTACAAGACCTGAATGAGCTTGTTAACTGTGCCGAAGAAGCCGTGCGTGCACTACGTGAATTGCAATGTCCAATTGACCAGTACGATAATTGGATTGTACACTGCATCGAACGCAAACTTGATTTAAATTCTCAGGAGGCATGGGAAGTGTCTTAAAAAAATGTAGTAGGTTTTTCAACTTATTCTGGTTTGGTCAAATTTTTAGAGCGACGCATTCAGTTGCTATTGCAAGCTCGTACTTCTGTCGATTCTCGTGAATCTCTCCCTAAATCGGCCAACCAAGCTAACCCTCGAGCGAACAACTTTAGACGCATTGCTGCCAACAATGGGCAGACGATAGATAGGTCTAAATCAAAGTCAGTTCCCTTTTGTGACCTTTGTAGAGGTACTTATTGGTTACAACGATGCTCTAAATTCAATGAGCTAGCTTAAGCTCAGCGCTTTAAATTTTGCAAAAAGGAAAAGCTTTGCTTAAACTGTTTACGAAAAAATCGCTTTTTGAAAAACTGCCCATCGACAAACAGGTATTTAACTTACCAAGCAAAACACCATACAAAATTACATTGTGATGTCCAGCAAAAAACCACACATAGTTCGCGCGATGATAAAACCTTGCAAGCTCAGACAACTAACATGCATACTGATTTGTCCCTTCAGGAAAACGCTTCTTCTCAAATTGTTTTACATACAGCTACTGTAGAAGCATCAATACTGCTTGCAACAGCGCGCGGGATTATAGAGAGTTCAAGCGGAAAATCCCTTTTAGCTCGCGCTATAATTGACCCGGGCTTGGAGCTCTGCTTCATTACTAAGCGCATAGTTCAGTTTCACAATCTTACTTCGCAAAAAGCTTTGTTTCCTGTAATTGGCGTAAAAGCTGAAGAATCTTCAAAAGCTACTGCAATTACACACGCAACACTAAAGTCGCCAAAGAATCGAGATTTTGTACAACCATTCTTGGCATTAGTTCTAAATGAGCTTACTTATTGCTTGCCTACAGAAAAATTTGCTGGGTGCAAGTGGCCGCATTTAGAACGCTTAAATCTTGCATATCCTCAATTCTGTAAGCCTAATAAGGTTGATTGTATTACAGGGGCAGACGTTTATTCATCTATAATTCTGGAAGGGCTATTTAAAGGCCCTGACAGAGCTCCTGTTGCATAAAATTCGGTATAGGTTGGCTTATCACCGGCATGGCGTCATCCAACGCTGGGAATTCATTCGAAGCTTGCGTACGAGCTTATCATACGTACACAGAACCAAATCTTTCAGAATTAATCACAAAGTTTTGGGAATTGGAGGAGGTACCTAGCAAAACTTTTATGACAGCAGAGAAAGAGCTTTGCGAAAATCACTTTATAGGCACGTACTCTCGTGACAAGAAAGGTCGTTTTATAGTTCGTTTGCCCTTTGCGAAACGGCCAGTTTTTGCTCCTTCGCGACCAATCGCTGCTGCATGCCTCTCTCGCTCGAAGCGTAGACTTCTGCGGGGCTCAGATCTTTTGAAGGCTTATAACGAATTCATGTTAGACAATCTTAAAAAAAACCATATGGAAAAAGTACCCATTTCACAGCTCAATAGACCCAACTATTATTTTCCACATCATCCAGTAGTTAAACCAGGGAATTTTTTTAAGAATTTGAGTAGTATTCAATGCGTCACAAATAACTCCCTCTGGGTTGTCACTCAATGATTTACTACGACCTGGACCCAATTTTCAAACTGATATCGCTATGGTGCTCAGCCATTGGCGCTTTTTAAAATTTGTATTTACAACTGACATTGTACAAATGTTTAGGTAAATTTTAGTGCACCATGATGACGCTGACTGGCAAAGGATCCTGTGGAAGGAGGACTTTATCCAACCACCTCAGGACTTTCGATGCACCACAGTAACTTATGGGACTGCCTCAGCACCATTTTTAGCACTTCACGTGATCAAGCAGATTGCCTTTGACGAAGCCCACACGTTCCTGGAAGCCTCAGCGATTCTGCATCATCAGCTATGTGTGGATAACTCATTTGGAGGCGCTGATACTCCTGGTAAAGCCATACAGCGTCGCGATCAGCTCATTAGTCTGCTGCAAGGTGCGGGCATGACGCTTGCCCAATGGGCTGTGAACGACTAAAACTTGCTTGATGGGTTGGTGGAAACTTTTACTTCTGAAGTAGAGGTGAATATTGATGATGTAGTATTTACTCTTGGCCTCAAGTGGCGGCCAAGTGATGATTCGTTTATATTTAGAGTGTCATCTATGCAAAATAATTTGGCAGTGTCCAAGAGATCAATATTATCTGAAATTGCTCGACTATTTAATCCTATAGGTTGGCTTGCCCTTGTCATTATCATTGCCAAGATCATCATGCAGGACCTATGGTGAAGCAACATAGAATGGGACGATCCAGTACCCGAGGACTTGCAAAGTCGCTGGTTGAAATTCCGACACAAGCTCGACGGTGTCTCAACTTTAAGCATCCCGTGATGGTTTGATGCGGACGAAAAGGGCTCATGGGAGCTTCATGGGTTTGCCGATGCCGCACAATGAGCCTCTGCAGCAGCCGTCTATGCCATGGTGCCCGGTCAATCAGCGTCATTTGTGCTAGCAAAGAGCAAGATTGTTCCGACGAAGGTTCAATTGCTGCCCCGGCTAGAACTTTGCGCCACCACTTTACTTACTCGATTAGTCGTACACTTTCTCTTTAAACTTCAACATCCACCGAACAAAATACATTGTTGGTCTGACTCCAAGGTCATGCTGGAATAGTTGCGAGGCCATCCGTCACGATGGCATACGTTTGTGGCAAATCGTACAAGCGAGATAATTTCTTTGTTAGCTACGGAAACTTGGAAACACGTCTGATCAGGCAACAATGCCTCTGAATGCGCCATGCAAGGACTCGCGCCAATCCATTTAGCTGCTCTTTCACTTCAGTGGCACGGGCCAGCGTGGCTACTGAAAGGTGAGTGAGCATGGCCGTCGCAATCAACACTTACAGTGACCTTGGACGAGCCTATACATGCTCTGGTAGCCAGGGAAATCAGAGACTCCGAGAACCTGCAAGTATCACAAGACTGTTGTTTACTAACTTCGCAGAAATATTCAACTTTTAGTAAAATACTTCGCATTTTCGCTTACTGTAGTCACTGGAAATTACGCTCGTTAAAAATAATTATGTCAACTACAGCTCTTATATCTTCTTCGGGCACAAAGAGTGGCTTACTACTCGTAAGTTTTCTTTTTAGATCTATTCAACTCCGCCATTTCAAAGTAGAGCTACAACTACTCACTGCTGACAAATTGGTTTTAAAGCGCAGCCAACTGGCCAAGCTCAGTCCATTTATTTGCCAGCAGGGCTTGATCCGAGTTGGTGGGCGTCTGCAATACTTCCCGTTGACATTTAGCGAAAAGCACCCAATAGTTTTGCCTGGAAATTGCATTTTTATAAAGCGCTTAGTTGAAGAGACACATCGTCTTTTCCTAAATGGAGGAGTTCAGTTGATGCTGTCGCACTTATATCGAATGGTTTGGATAACCCGTGTGCAGGCAGTTGCTACTGGTGTTCATAATTGATACATCACATGTACGAAATTTAATGCCCGAAGTCCAGTTCAGCAAATGGGCCCGTTGCTGGCAGTTCGAGTTACGCAATCTCACCCATTTTCATCGATCGGGCTAGACTACGCTGGGCCAGTACTGGTGTTATTTTCTCGTGGAAGAGGCGCCAAATCTACAAAAGGCTGCATTGCTATATTTATCTGCATGGTCACACGAACGATTTATATTGAGATCGTCTCGAGCTTAACAACTGATGCCTTTCTTGCAGCTTTTTCTCGGTTCAGCGCACGTCGAGGAGTGCCCACGTCAGTTTATTCGGACAATGCTTCAACGTTAAGGGCGCCGCCAAGAAGCTGCAAGTTCTGTTTGCTCAATCTTCACCGTTCGTCAACATGGTGACCAGTCAACTAGCTCATCAAGGCGTACAGTGGTCATTTATATCCCTTCAAGGGCTCCACACCAAGGACGAATCTGGGAGGCTGATATGCGTAGCTTTAAGCATCACTTTTTGCGAGTGTTAATAGCACTTTCCAAATAGTTTATATATTATTATTTTTTATTTAGGCACTTACAATAATCTTGGTTGAAGAATCTTCAAAGCCAGCCACTTATTTATAACAACGCACATATTTCTCTTAGTCGAACAAAGAATAATTTGCTTCGTATTGCTTTCGATGTGTACGTTCGCTACTTGGAATAGTTCAAATCTATACAAGCAAACGTTCATCATAAACATTAACAAAAAGACTAGTAAGCGCCCCGTGTTGTAAAACATTCAGTGCTTGTGTCTTTGCATTTATTACATCAGTTAATAAGGCAACTAGTAAGGGCCCTGAATTCTGTGATGATTGTCGCTTGTGTCTCTCAATTTATCATACCAATTACCAAAGCAACCAGTAAACACCTCAGGTTGTGTGGTGATTGGATCTTGTATTTTTAAATTTATTTTATTAATTTACAAAGTAACTAATAAGCACCCTGAGTTGTGTGGCCTGAATTGTGTGGTGATTGGCACTTGTATCTTTGCATTTATTATGTTATTTAACAAAGCCACTAGTAAGCACCTCAGGTAGTGTGGTTATTAGCGCTTGTATCTTTAGTTTTATTACATAAATTAACAAAGTGACCAGTAAGCACCCTGGATTGTGTGATAATTAGTGCTTATGTCTTAAAGCTTATTCTATTGATTAACAAAGCTACCAGTAAGTAATCTGGGTAGTGGGACCATAGGCGGTTGAAATTTTACATTTTTTATAATAATTAACAAAGCGACTCGTAAGCACTCTAAATTGTGTAGTTATCTGCGATTGCGTCTTTTAATTTATTTTATTAATTAACAAAGCGACCAGTAAGTGCTCTGGGTTGTGTGGTAATTAAAGATTTTGTTATTGTAGTAAATTTATTACAGCAAAGCAACCAGTAAGCGCTTAGGGTTGTGTGGTTATTAGCAGTTGTGTTATTGTATTTAGTTTATTACAACAACGCAATCAGTAAGCCCCCTAAATGGTGTGATGATTGGCGATAGTGTCTTCGCATTTATTCTATTAATTAACAAAGTGACCAGTCAGCGCCCTGGGTTGTGTGGTGGTTGGCGCTTAAGTCTTTGCATTTATTGTATTAATCAATAAAGTGACCAGTGAGCATATCGGAATGTGTGCTAATTGGCATTTGGGTCTTAGAACTTTATATTAATTAAAAAAGTGGGCAGTAAGTGCCCCGGGATGTGTGGTGATTGGTGCGGTGTCTTTAAATTTATTATATTATTTAACATAGCGACCAGTATACACTTCGGGTTGTTTGATGATTGGCGGTGCTGTCGTTGAATTCATTTTTTTTTACTTACTTAGTGACTTGTAAGCGCTTCACGTTGTTTGGTAATTGGTGCTAGTGTCTTTAAATTTATGATATTAGTTAATAAACTGTCCAGTAAGCAACTTGGATTGAGTGGTTATTGCCGCTTGTGTTTTTGAATTTATTATATTATTTGACAAAACGACCAGTAAGGGCCCTGGGTTGTGTAGTAATTGGAACTCGTGTCTTTGTAGTTATTGTTTTAATTAGCAAAGTGACCAGTAAGCGCCCTAGATTGTTAGGTAGTTAGCGCTTGTGTCTTGGAATTTATTATTTAAATTAACAAAGCGACCAGTAAGTATCTAACTTGTGTGGTGCTTGGCACTTGTGTTTTTAAACTTTCTACATTCATTCATGAAGCAAAGAATAAAATCCATGGGTTGTATGATGATTGGCGCATGTGTGTTTGCATTTACTACATTAATTATTAAAGCTACGTGTTGTAAAACATTCAGTGCTTGTGTCTTTGCATTTATTCCATCAGTTAATAAGGCAACTAGTAAGGGCCCTGAATTCTGTGATGATTGTCGCTTGTGTCTCTCAATTTATCATACCAATTACCAAAGCAACCAGTAAACACCCCAGGTTGTGTGGTGATTGGATCTTGTATTTTTAAATTTATTTTATTAATTTACAAAGTAACTAATAAGCACTCTGAGTTGTGTGGCCTGAATTGTGTGGCGATTGGCGCTTGCATCTCTGCATTTGTTGTATTAATTAACAAATTTACCAGTGAGCAACTCGGATTGTAAGCTGACTGGTGTTATCTTATTTATCAAAGTGACCAGTAAGTGACTTTGGTTGTGTTGTGATTGGAGCTTGTGTCTCCAAATTTATTATATCGATTAACAAAGTGACCAGTTACCATCCGTGGTTGTGTGACGATCGTCGCTTGTGTCTTTGAATTTTCATATTAACTAACAAAGCGACCATTAAGCGCCCTGGGTTATCCAGTGATTTGCGCTTGTGTTATTGTATTTGTTTTATCACAGCAAAGTGACTAGTAGGCGCTTCTGGTTGTATTATGATTAGCGCTTGTGTTATTGTATTTATTTTATCACAACAACGCGATTAGTAAGCGCCTTGAGTTGTGTGGTGATTGGAGCTTCCGTCTTTGAACTTAATTTCATTGATTAACAAAGTTACCAGTGAGTGCCTCGGGTTGTGTGGTGATTGGCACTCGTGTCCTCGAATTTTTATATTAATTTACAAAGTGACCAGTAAGCGCCCTGGGTTGTGTGTTGATTGGTGGTTGTTCCTTTGAGTTTATTTTATTAGTTAACAAAGCGACCAGTTAGCACCTTGAGTTGTGTGGTGTTGAGGGCTTCTGTTATTACTTAATTCATTAAATTTTATAATGTTTAGTAGGCCCTCTGGGTTTTCGGGTTAAAGAGCAAAGGGTTGTTTGGTTAAATAGCTTGTGGTATATTAATTATTATATGAGAAATTTTGCTGAGTTATCTAGATTTTTGCGACATGCCCCAAATAGCTTCGCTGATTTATACGCCCTATCCTTGGTCGAAATCCTTTTTATTTTTTGCATCAGACAATCGAGAAATATTACAAGTCTCAATGAAATACCTATTTTGGGATAAAAAAAAGTCTCTGAGGGAAGGTGCATTCCTGCCTTATCGATAGTTTTGTACTGACTGCACTGGGTCCTCAATCACATTTTTTTTTTTTGAAATTAGAATTTGCTTATAAAATCATTCAAAAAAAAACATTGTATGTGAGTTTACAATTAAGGTTTTAAGTATACCAATTTTCTGAACACTAGTTTTTTGAGCTTTCGCTCACAATTTATACGTTGGCTTTAGCTTGGCAAGTCAATTATTGCATCTTGATAAATAAATATTGAAAAGAAGTATTTTGTTAAGACGTATCTAGATAGTTAACTTCTGGCATGACATTATTTGAATAACAAATTATTTTAGTAATGCACAAAAACTCTCTCGTTACTAGAATATTTGAACTTTAAAAATTTTATTGGTCCTCTTAGCAATAATTTTTCAAGAATTGGATGCGGCTTATTTTTCTTCTTTGTTTGGTTTATAATGTCACCTGATACTTTCTTCTGGTTTTTTTCATGGGTTATATACAATTTTTATCAATTTTGCGCCATGCAAAGGATTTTTGTTTTAAAAAAGTTTTGAAATAAGAGGTTGTTATTTTTTTACTGTACGAAAAATATCTGGCTAAATTTTACGTAAATCAAAAAAGAGAACAATCTACTTATTATTTTTTGGCATGAAAATTATAAGTTTTAACTCATTTACAGTTGAAAAAAAAATATTTTTAAACGCAAATTTTTATTTAAAAAAAAAAAAAGAATTTTATTTAGGATCCAGGGCGATCGATAGAGAATCATTGATAATGCAAAAATGCACTTTTTCTATGAGACTTTTTTTCCATCCCATTATAAATATTTCATTAGGACTTGTAATATTCCTCGGGCGTTAGATTCAGAGAAAAAGATTAAATTTCGGCCGAGTACAAACCGTATATACTGGCCATTCCCTTTTCTCCTTACCCTGCCCTCTCCCGCTCCATGGCTGCTACTTGCTGCTGGCCATCGAGTAGCAGGATAGTATATATATACAATCGTAACTTTGCATCACGTCTTTTACGGCTGTTTTTCTCGACCACTTTTTGGCTCAACAAATAAATTTTTGAAATTTGGATGTCAATTATAAGTGTTCCAACTTTTATCACCGTTATAAGATTATTGTATAGTTTTTTAATTAAGTCCACAAGTCTTACATGATTTTTCTTTATATTAGAAAAGTTATTTGGCTGTGATGAAGGATAAAATTCTTAATCTTTTTCGAAATCTTCGCTGACATTTTTTTTAGTTTGTTTTTAATTTTGTACTACAATTATCTTTAGATATTGCACGCCACGCAAGAAATTTGAATTCAAGTATAAAAAAATATATTGGTACATGCATTCAATGTAGGTGTTAAAGGGTATACATGAATCGTTACATTATTTTAGGCAGTTATTGTTATCTTTTGCTGAACCCGTATTTATGACCTTTTAGATCAAACTCATACAAATTGGCTAAGATAGTAAAGAAGAAGCCACTGGATAAAAGAAAAGCATCTTCTGTTATTTCAAAAATTAGTTGGACGAGCAGCAAGGTACCTCAAAGTTCCATAAGTTCTATCTTAATAACATTAAAAGAAGTATGACTATTGTCAGGGGATGCCCATTACTGGTAACTGGTAATCCATGGATACGAATAACAAATATTTTGCGTATTAAGTGTTAATAGTATGACAGCAACTGAAAACAGACAAAAATTAAAAAGTTTTTTTTTAATTTTTTTGGACTGTATACTTACTCGCCCTTGGTCAATACTAAGGAAAAAATTAGCAAATGCATGATAATGTGTAATCATTTTTCGAAATAATATTATTTATGGAGGTACCGCACCAACTATACTAGTTAAGGTTGATGTGCACAGTAGATCAAACTATTTGAAACTTTTCAGTTAGATGTTAGCGCCAATATTCTATTTTGTAACATTAAAGTTTTGTTGGAAGTTAGGAATTTTTATGAGTTTCTCTCCAAAAACCCAATCAATGGATACTTCTCTTTTAGAGGCATTTTAACCGTGTTTTACTGCCCTTATTTTTACAATTTCATCGAAATTCATCTGTTAATTGAATCAGAATCGTATGATGAAAAAAAAATTCCGTACAATTTCCCGTAAAAGTCGTGTTAAAAATTGAAAAACTGTTTTATTAATTCCTTGATATAAAATCAGTCAGAGCTCTTAAAACTTGGCACGTACTTTAATCATTAAGTTATTAAATTGAGGACTACATGTAAATAAAATCATTCCGTTAATACCTTATACTATGGTACCTCCTTAAAGCTAGTAAGGCTAAGATTTTTAGTACATTACGTAAATGAAGTATATGTTCTAAAACCATTTTTTTTCTTTTTTAAATTTACTTTCAAGTTTGGGTGATTACAGTTTAAATAATTATTTTTTGTGTAGCTTTGCTAAAAACAAGTTCCATTATTAATGTAGTATTTTTATATAATACATAGAAAGCATCAACAATTTTTAAAGTTTGATGGTAGTAAAAACAGCAATGAAGAAAAGAATCAGGCAGGAAACGGAACAAAAATTTAGAGAGAAATGGCTGCAAGTAACTGCCTTTCAGGATTGGTTAGAAAAACACAAACTAATTAATGATTACGCTTATTACAAAGCTTACAACAAGGAACTAGTAGCTCGGTATCATGTTATTGTTTACCATGCACAGACGGGAAGACATCTTGAAGATAGTGGAAAAAAATCTTCGTACACCAAAGAGGAACTCCAGCTACCTTCAAAAGAAAACAGTGATTTCTGACTCAGAAAGACAAAGTTGGAATGAAAGTTTGTTGGATTATGTCTTTAAATGAACATGTCTTTTAGAAATATGCCTGGTTTGCTTAAGACCATCCAATCTGAGGAATGTAGAGTATGGAAAGATTGCCGCATGAACAAAACGAAGGCTCGTCGTTTAACTGTGGATATCATGGCGGAGTATGTGAAACAGCTCTTGACGAACACGATACGAGAAAATTCTTTTTCTATTTGCGTACGCGAGTCTATTGACATCATGATGGACAAATGTTTGGCAATTATTATCCGGTATATTGCTAATAACGAGGTAAAATGCAGCTCATAATACTCCCTGTGTTTGAAAAAAAAACAAAAAGCATCAAGTGATGCTGATCGTCTGTTGAATGCATTACTCGATCGTTTGCGGATAATAATGTACCTTTACGTAATATTATCGCAATATGTTCTGACGGATGTTCAACCATGGTGGGTTGAAAAAGTGGTTTAAAGATGGAAGTAGTTAAAACAGATCCTGGAATAATTCGAATTTAATGTCCAGCACACAGTACACACCTGTGCATGCAATATGCCTTCAGAGAATTACCTAAAGAAATAATGTCTTTGATTAAATTGATTTAAAAAGTGAGAAAAAATTCTAATAAATTACATGATTTCGCTCTTTTACAAACAGATGGAATTTCTCAGCATAAGTTGTTGAAAAACTATGTGATACATTGGTTATCTTTAGAAAGTAGCGTTAATTGTATTGTAGAGCAGTGGCCGGCTGTATTAGAACTTTTTACCAACTTATCATTGACCGGTGACAATGATGTGACTAAAATAGCAACATTGATAAACGAGAAACATACGAAACTGTATTTTTGTCTTTTACAAATACTTGCTTTGAACTAAAAGCGCTGAATCTATTATTTTAGCGAAAGGACGTTATTATTCACATAGCACAAGATGAAATTGTGAAACGGTTTAAAAATATTGCATCATGTGTTCTAGATTGAAATTACGTTCAAAGCACAGCTGCTGAAGATATTGATGTATTTAATTTGGATCATTACTTACGTTTTAATAATTTCTACTTAGGAGACAAAATCAGAGAATAATTACTAAAATTTAGGTCAGATTTGTATCAGTTTTGCGAAGTTTTATTTAATTTAATAATGACAGTATATATATACAATCGTAACTTTGCATCACGTCTTTTACGGCTGTTTTTCTCGACCACTTTTTGGCTCAACAAATAAATTTTTGAAATTTGGATGTCAATTATAAGTGTTCCAACTTTTATCACCGTTATAAGATTATTGTATAGTTTTTTAATTAAGTCCACAAGTCTTACATGATTTTTCTTTATATTAGAAAAGTTATTTGGCTGTGATGAAGGATAAAATTCTTAATCTTTTTCGAAATCTTCGCTGACATTTTTTTTAGTTTGTTTTTAATTTTGTACTACAATTATCTNCAGACCTTTCGAAGTTATTGGAATTTGTTCCAATAATGTGTTTTTAATGAAAATGTTAATAATTAATTAATGTTAAATTTTAATAATAATTAATGACAATAATTAATAAAAATGTTAATTTGTTCTAACCATTTAAACAGTACCACATACGAAAGCAGACTGCGAAAGAACATTTAGTGCGATGAACAATTGCAAAACTAGTAAACGTAACAAAATGATTCAAGAAACCGTGGACGATTCCTTAAGAACGCAAGAGTTTATTAAATCAAATCAAATATTAGAGTTTATGAACCACCAGAAAATTTCGTTAAAAAAGCCGTCGGGAAATCCAAGGTCTAATCATTAATTTTGCATGGTTGTATTATCAAAGGTATCTTGTAGTGTTAATTTGATTTTGTTTTTATCTAATTTTAAATGATAGTTGTATATAACGACTCAAAATAAGGCATATAGTTTATTACAATATTAATTTAAATTTTTTTTAGGAATTAAATTCTCTTTCGGGACCACTACACTAGCGTTTAATACATTTTTCTGCAATGAATCGTAAAAAGCCGAAACTTGTGTTATTTTTAGTAATTCACAAATGACAGAACGTGTTTTATCACAAGTATTATTCGATATTTACTATCATTGTCTTCAATTGTTGTATGTTGCTAACGAGAAAATCTGCATTTTATGTATAATTTACTTTATTGTGTAGCATGTGCAATTTTGTGATTAAGGAAAATCATCAAGCTGAAAAGTAATTTTTTAAAATTAACGATAATGTGGGAGTAGATGACTTCCATTTAAAAAATTTTAATACTTGTAGAATTCTAATAGAATGAAGAACCAAATTATTTCAAGGATTGATGAAAAATCGAAACGCGTTAAATATATTCCGTAATGTATACAAACAAAACTTCTAATTGTGTTGTGTATTGTGTACCCCTGTTCGATTAAAATTTATTTAAAATTTTGTAAATGTCAGACCTACGTAATAATTAGTTAATAACTAGTAGCTTATAAATGTTATTTTGCCGTACAACATACTGTCAGAGAAATACTGTCTTGCAAGCTGCATTACATCCTACGTTATATGATAAAACTGCCTTCCAATAATAGCCACTACATAAAGAAAGTTATATTTTTCGTTGCAACCATATAAATATTTACCATTTCACTTATAAACACGATGTTGAATGTAATGTCATATATGTTTCAGTCACGAAGTCAATTGACTGCAAATATAGCTTATTCTTAGGTCAATAACAAGCTACTACAATAAAAGATAAGTTTTAATAATTTTACTCATTGAAGTATTACCTACGAACAACAAGTTATATTAAGTGATGTATAATTTTTCAGTTAAAAGCCTCGCAAGAATATAAAAGACATAGAACTAGAGCTGATTCGTCACCCACTGTGTTATGGTAAATTTTGTTACGAGTGATAGCTTATAGTTAAGTGGAAACCGTGCTCAGCTTATTGCAAGAGGTCATGAGTTTGGTTCCATATTTCTTCATCTTAAGTAATGAGCTACTCCAATAAAATATAAGTTACAAACGTATAAGCCAATATTGTATAACTTGTCAAAAAGAGTTAATATTACGCAACATTATATTTCAGATATCTGCCCACTTCAAGTTACACATCTCTTTGTTCTGTCCGTAACGAGCCACTGTTATAAGAGATAAGTTTTAAATTTTGTAAATCACTAACTTGTAACGTTTGAGCACGAAACTACATACGATATAATATATTTGAATTCAATAACGTCTTTATCCCAAGTCAGATGCTTATCCTCCTTCAAATTTGTATTGGTTTCCAGTATTTGTAATTTATATACGTACGTTTATAATACTTTTGAGTGTAAAAAAAAAATTGTATGCATTCAGTACTGTTAATGAAATTGAAATTAATGTTCTTATTGTCGTTAAAAAATTATAAATTTGTTATAAAATGTATGTTTTAAGACTATATAAACATTGTATTGTAAAATATATCGTAGATTTTGGACGTTTTTTTCTAAATTACCTGCATTATAAAAAAAAAAAAAACAAATCAGGGGGTATAGATGGATCATGGGACCCATGGTAAGAACGAAGTTCTTTCAACATAAAATGTAAGCCAGAAAATAATTAAACATGAAATTTGTATCAAAAAACCTCATAAAATAAAGAAACGTTATTTCTCAGGTAACAAGGGAGTCGCAAGCCCCATTGGAAGAACAACGCTCTATAAGAATAAGTACTGCATTCTTGTTGTTCAGTAAAACAAAAACTTGAAAAACGAAAGGAGAAAAAAAATTTGAGTTCAGTACTCACAATGGTTGAATTTTGTGAGAACTATATTAACACTAGACGTACTCACAAAGCTTAACCATCGCGAGTACTGCACTAATTTTTTTTTTCTTCTGTTTTTTAAGTTTTTGTTTTACTGAACAACATGAATGCAGTACTTATTCTTATAGAGCTTCATTATTCCGATGGGTCTCGCGACCCCCTTGTTTCCTGAGAAATTGTGTTTCTTTATTTTATGATGTTTTTTCGACACACATCTCATGTTTAATTATTTTTTAGCTCATATTTCATGTTTAAAGAATTTCGCTGTTATCGTAGGTCTCATGACTCATTTATACCACCGGGCTTATTTCCTTTAATTTTTTTCTTTTTTTTGTAATTTTCTTGATTTTATTTTATTTTCTANTGCTTCGTACCTACGAAAATTGTTTGCGCAAGGATACATACATTTATTATTTGTAACATAAAAAAATATTTACTTACCTATGACAAGAGCTAACATCCCTAAATGTTGGAATAATTATTATATGTAACTAAATAACAGTTGAGCTTCTAATTGCTTTCATTGTTCCCCCGTGAGTCACATAGTCACGTATCTTCATTTTTATTCTCTTTTTTTTTCCATTTCATTTTATTTTCTATTATATTTTTCGATTTTATTTTTTTTTTTTCAATTTCATTTTTTACTTATTTATCATATCATTTTTCATTTTATTTTTTGTATCATTTAAACCAATTTTAACTGAATTGAATTACAACTTAAATTACGTCCTAGGCAATTCACTATATCACTACCAATGACTTCAAAGCCATAGCATTAATTTAATTCAGAAATATTTAGCTAAAAAAGTAGCCAAATCTTAAAACTGCAAGTTGTGAATGAAAGAAGAGTTGCAACTGAAAGTTGTAACTTATCTTTCCTCCAGTGGTAACTTGTAGTTGCAACTCTTCTTTCAGTTGCATTTTCCAGTTTTAAGTTTTGGCTTTTTTTTCAAGCCAAATATTTCGAAATTAAATTAATGCTATAGCTTTGAAGTCGTTAGTAGTGACACAGTGAACTACTTAGAATGAAATTGTAGTTGTAAAAAAAATTATTAAGCTCAGCGAGGCCCTAGTGAACGGAAGTTGAAAAAAATACTTTTAGAAAATCGTTTTAACAACTAAAACAAATATTCAGACAGTTTACTATGTATATAACTCTTCAGACGACTCAAAAGCCATGGTATTTTCAAAAATTTGAAATATTTGAGATGAAAAACAGCTGAAACTCTAAACGCCCGTATCACCGTAAGTAATGGATAAATTAAACCAGTGGATAGAGGGTGCTTGGGCACCTAAGAATGAAGTAATACTTCTGTAACATTCTGTGGCAAACAATTCATGAATCAAAATACAAAAAAAAACCTTGTATGAAACGACATCTTTAATAACCTTATGCGATGTATTGCAGGTGGTGCAGTTATTATTTGAATTATGATATTCGGTAATTATGTGTAGCTTAAATAAGTATTGTAATATCAAGTAAATAAACAATTATTAACAATATATCGTGTGGATAAGAATAGTTTGAATCAAAACCAAGGCACGACGTGCTGGCAGGCTGGCCAGTAATGGACTTATTCGACTATTAAATTAAAAAAAAAAAAATAAATGAGTTAATCAAATACATAATTTAATGAATAATAAAACATATTATCAAGCCAAATCAATTAATAATCCGTAAATAAATATTGAAATTTAAATTCAGTTATGAACCACAGTATAAGTAGGNATATACAAGTAATAACGGAGGAAAAAAATTTGAAGTTAAATAAAAATTATTGTGGGAAAAAAAATTCTGATTAAATGATACTTTAATTGCTTGGTATGTGGGCTTTGATAATAAAGTGTGAAGGGCAATGGCGGGGAAGGCAAAACGGGGTAGCGCAACTTGGTTGGACCGTTGGATAAGACAGGGTGAGGGAAAGTATGTAGGGGACTGATGGCGAGGGTGACGAAGTAAGGGAGAAAATAAAATTCATAAAGAGCAAAAAAGACTTCCAGTAAGCGACTTCCGTTTCACGGAAATCTGTCATTTTACAAATTTCAGCCCCCCAAGCACATGACATAAATAACTTTATTCTTAAAAAAAAATTTAATTACCAGTTGAACCTTGTACAAAGTAATTTGAAAACAAAACACTACAGAAAAAAAAAATTTTGCCTGAACTTGTTTATTATACAAGTAATTAAGTTTGTTTTTGTAACCAAAAGAAAATTATGCTGCATTCATACGGAACTCGCTTGCTTAAGCACGTATACATTTATTATTATTATTTTTTTTTTTTTCATACCGGGTTACCACGACAGCCTACTTGGCCTAGTCATGGGGGCCACCCACTTACCACCTGTGTGTGGGGGTGTATTGCCACACCCATCTCTAAACCTTTTTCCTCGCATCCTACCTGAATCCATGGGCACAGTGTGAGTATCTCCGGTGGAACACCTTGCCAGTTAAGGCTGACACTCTCTGCACCGATGGTGCATTGGGTCCACTCACCACTGTGTAGCCTTTCCCCGGAGAAGACTCCATTATTTCAGGACAACCACTCCTCGCCGGTTAAGCTGGTGCTCTCTGCCAAAGCATCGGATCCAGGCTAATTAGCATTACCGGAAAAGCCCCGTGTTTCAGGGGATACTCCTCGCCGGTAAGGCCGGCGATCCCTACCTGACGCCTGGCATCGGATCCGCTAATCCCTACCTATAGCCCTAACACTGTTTCGCATTTACCCAGGCCTGAAGACCTGTGGGGCAAGGGAAAAACCCTGGAATTACTCTGAAGGAAAATTCCACGGAAAAACCCGCCCCGAAACAGCCGGGGTTACATAGGAACTTTTCCCGATGAAAACAGTTTTTGAAAAAATATCTGCATTCACCGGGAATCGAACCCACAACCCCTAGAACTGCGTTGTATCAGTAACAAGCACGCTTACCACTGAGCCAACGCCGCTCCTGTATACATTTATTATTTGTAACATAAGAAAATTATGCTTCGTACCTACGAAAATTGTTTGCGCAAGGATACATACATTTATTATTTGTAACATAAAAAAATATTTACTTACCTATGACAAGAGCTAACATCCCTAAATGTTGGAATAATTATTATATGTAACTAAATAACAGTTGAGCTTCTAATTGCTTTCATTGTTCCCCCGTGAGTCACATAGTCACGTATCATGTAATTCTCTGTAGATTTAACTTTTCTTTCTTTAGATAAACCCCAAAGCAGAACTAATCCTTCGACAGGTGACATCCACTGGCAATCTTTCAACTCCATACATAAAACAGTGAATTTAGCCCCGATGAAATTGACTCTTTGGAGAATGACCATCTAATCTTGTATTACGAATTTGGTACCACTCATTACTAACCATGAACCTGATATGAAAAAAAGAACTTGACATAAACAATTTGTACCAAGTATGAAAAATTACTTGGTCAAAGTCTTTTAATTACAGAGTAAAAAAAAAAATTTCTATTCATGGCTAAATCTTTTGATTATTATCACTTAAATAAGGATAAAAATTATCAAACACTTGGTAAAAGTTCAGCGCATGAGCAGCAATTTATGCAGTTAATTATGTATTTCACGTTGGCTTTAGTTTAAAATAAAAAATGTTTACCACTTTCAAAGATGTGTTCCCATACAAGTACGAAGAAAAAAATATTTAGTCACATAGTCACGTAGCCTGTAGTTCTCTGTAGATTTAAGTTTCCTTTCTTTGGATAAACCCCAAAGCAGAAGTAATCCTTTAATAGGTGACATCAACTTGCAATCTTTTAACTCCATGTAGAAAACAGTGACTCCAGCCCCGATAAAACTGATTCTTTGGAGCATGACCGTCTTAATTTGTATTATGAATTTGGAGCTACTCATTACCAAACATGGACCTAATTCGAAAAGAAAAACTCTACATACACGATTTGTACCAAGTATCAAAAATTACTTGGTCAAAGTCTTTTAATTACAGTGTAAAAAAATTCCCATATATGACTAATTTTTTTGATTATTATCACTTGAATTAGGATAAAAATTATAAAGCACGTGGTAAAAGTACAGAGCATCAGCAGAAAACCATTTATTTAATTATTTATTGCACGTTGGCTTCAGTTAAAAGTGAGCCCCTTTGACAGTTGAGGTCCACTTGCAATCTTTCATCTCCATGTAGGAAACAGTGAATCCAGCCCACGATGAAACTAATCCTTTTGAGCATGACCATCCAAACTTGTAGTATGAATTGGAAGCTAGTTATAGCACCTTATTGGACCCATTTAAAAGAGAAAAACTTGACATAAGCAATTTGTACCAATTATCAAGGATTTTTTGGTCAAAGACTTTTAATCACTGTGGAAATAAAATCCTCCTATATGTAAATAAGCCTACTATATTGTCTAAAATCATGGAAAACTAAATAAAAATTTAAAGAATTCTAGTGCACGTTCAAAGCTTGTGCAACAAATCAAACTGATTTTTATTTGTTTCATGTTTTTTGTAGTTGTAAAAAAAAGGTCAAACACCTTAATATACATGGGAAGAAAGAAGATTCTCACATTATGCTGTATCCTGTTGTTTTTGTTTGTTAAACTTTCCATCTATTGAGCCAGATGTTGTGCAATTTCAATTAAAGTAATTAATACAGGGTGTACATGAGCCTGTTCTATAGAGGAAAATGCTGTAGGGTTCATGATTCCTGTTAAAATTGTTGTTATAAACAAAGTAAACACTCCCTTTTGTTCATGAATTGCACCACTTTTGCCATGAAAATACAAGGATATACGCCTCATTACACATATAAATGCTTTTACTTACCTGACTTAAAAGGTTCATCCGTATATAAATCCAACAAGCCTTACATACGCTGAACGTCCTATTTTCGATGGGCGATGTAAATTATCAATTATTCTTGCTTAATTATTTTTATAAAACGAACAAATTAAAAAATTCGGCACTTTACTGCACCTCCTGAAATGTTAATATATATAAAGCGCGTTTTCCACTGCCTTATGTCAGCTGTCTGCTGGCTTCTGAGATGCTGCCAACTTTTGAGCAGCAAAAGTGAGTTTTGTATATATAGTTTTTTTTTTTTTTATATTACAGTGTACTAACCTCTGAGAGGTATGTACACCACTTGTATATATAGTTACACGCTTGCTCGTGTTAATGTATCAGCATTGTTAAGTATCATGTACGATTAATTATTAATAATAAAGAATTCCTTTGGTCTTTCTGATGATCAACAATCATTTTTTAAACTTCCTGTGACTCTGAAAGGCCCGAGCTTAGCGAAATATTGGGAAAATACTCACTTATCTAAGGTAACATTGAATTTCCAGTTATTGTTTAAGTCATAGCTTAAACATTATTTTATCTTTGTAATTATGTGTATTTCAGCTTATTATGGTTTTTAAATGCCTCAATAGAATTTTTTTTTTAATGTTAATTTTTTTCATTTTTTTGTAATTTTGAATTTCACTGCTAATTTTCTGCCACAATGTACAACACTGCGTGGTGGAGTGCGGCGGGGTATGGTAGTATGGGTATGCATACGGTCATACACCGCTGCACTCGGCCATGCCAATAAAAGTAGAGTACTTTCTCGTTGTCTAATGGCAGCTGCTGCGCAGTGCGCATAATGTGCATTTCAATTTCTTTGCAACACTGACAAATATCACGACAAGACTACTGTTTATAATTTTAAATTTAAGTATGCTGTATAATATTCAACGTTGTACTAAAATTGTTTTACACTAAAAAAATATAATTGAATATTCAATTGCAAGTTCCCTTACCTCACTCTGTTTTTTAAACAAATTTATTAGTAGTGATTAACAATTATTCTACAAATTATTTAATAGCCTTCTCAGAAAACTCAACTATTTATAAGAAAAAATCAAAATAACACTTTCTTTTACGTAAGTATTCAGGATTTCTGCTGAAAAATTAATTCGATTATTCACAAATTGCATGTCAAGGGCTCCAAATAAATTTATGAGAAATTATAATAATCCTACATCAGACGTAAACTGTCTTAGTTCTTTGATGAATTTTTCCTACCTCAGGCGTTTTTCAGAGGCTGGTATGCCTTTAGTAGAAAAAATATGACTCGCCACATAAGCGCCAGTGCATTGCTTCTTGACTACCTTACTTCCCTCAGGCCCTGCTTCACAGGTCCCTCGGGCCGCAAAATACCCCTGGAGATGACAGCCCTTATCTGACAAAAACTACTATTTTTGCACTTCTCAGTATCTGTTGCAGTAAAATTCAAAACGAATGTTTTATGACAAATCCTATAATTTTCAGAATTTTTTACTTAAGAAATACCCATGTCATCTGTAATAAACTTTATAATTCATTAATAAAGTTATGTATAATGTAGAGATATGCATGTTATCATATATTATGTGTTATCACGACCCACATAATTATATAAATGTCATGATTTTAGATTCCTTAATTTAAAACCAGTTAACAATTTGGATAACTACTAATTTATTTCAGAACTTAAGTAAAAATGTAATTCATAGTTTTCAGTTTTTATTTCTGTCGGCAGTCCAATGACTGCCCACTGGTTTTTTTAAAAGCACTCTAGTAGTAACTGCGTTGGGTTATGGGGAATAAGCTGTTCAAGATTTTATTATTTAAGTTATAAAATAAGCACACTAGCAGTAAGCGCATATGGTTGTAGGACGTTAGCTCTTAGGAATATTGTTTTATTGTCTATGTAATTAACTTGCCAGTAAGAAGCACGTTAAATAAAAGGGAATACGCTACTTGTTCAATTGGTTATTATTTTTTTAAAGAAGGCGCTACCAGAAAGTGTGTCAGATTTTTGGGAATTAGCTGCTTGGGACTTCGTTAACTTAAGTATGCAATAAATATGATGACAATTAGGCGCTTCCTGTAACGGATGATAAGCTGCTTAGAATCCCATTTTATTGTTAATATTATGAACACGCCTGTAGTAAGCACGTTGGTTCATAGGGATTTGCTGTTTGGGATTTAATTTTTTCAGTTAAACAATAAACGCACTAGCAGTAAACGAATCAAATTATGGGGGTTATCTTTTTGGCATTTTGCTTAATTTCTTATTTATCAAATTCAGTGGCTGCGAGTGCGTCAGGTTATAAAGTATGTGCTGCCCTTGTTATTATTTATTTTTAAGTCAACAAAGGTGCTGGCAGTTAACGCGTCGATTAATAGGGAATTAGCTGTTTGGAGTTCATTTTCATGGCTCATTTAATAAAAGCACAGGTAGTTAGCTTGTCAGACTGTTTGGAATAAGTTATTTAAATTTTTTTTTTTTTAATACAATAAACAATCTATCTGTTAGCACGTTGGGATCAAGTAGATTAGCTGTTTGGAATTATATTTTTTTGATTATTCGATAAACCCGCTGGGAAATAAGTGCTTTGGATCATCAGAAATTAGCTGCTTAAAACATTATTATATAATTAATTAAATAAGCTGGCCAGCAGTAAGCACGTTGGGTAATGAAGGATCGGCTGCATGTATTATCAATTCTTTTTTTAACCAATAAACATGCTTACAGTAAGCTCGTTGGGTTCTGGGGGATCAGCTATTTGAGATTTCATGTATTTATTTATACAGCCATCATTCTGGAAAATATGTGAACAGGGTTATGAGAGATTAAGTACTTGGATTAATATTTTTGGGCTTTGCATGCTGTGTCTTTACGTTTTAAATGTTTGAATGAAATGCAAGTGCTTAGCCAATTAGAGTCTTTCTGGACAGAAATCTGGGTGAATTTTTTGACTAATTTCAGAGTTCTACTTAGAGGTCTTTGTTCCCAGGTAAATGTAAAACATTATCAAGGCTACAAGTAGAGATAAGTAGATCTGACCCTATGCGCTGGGTTGAAACTGATAGCCGTACTGGCAAGGAGTGGTCCCTGATACGCGGTGCTTTTTAGGGGATGCTAATGAGTCTGAATCTTATGCATTGGCAAAAAGTGAAGGCTTAATTAATAAGCAGTAGTAACTCTGAAATATAAAGCTTTTTTCCGGTGAAGGCTTAACAGTGGCGAGCGGATTCAATGGCCTATTAGTGCAGAGAAGGTCAGTTTAACTGGCAAGGTGTTTCACTTTGGATATTTTCACTGTTCTCATGGCCAAATAGGTATGACTTTAATAAGAAAATTGATAAACGAGTTTGGCAATACACCCTTTTACAAAGGTGGGGAGTGAGTGGTTTCTGTGACTATGTCAGTAGACTGTCGCAGAATAGAGTAAAAAAAAATATATTTTGATACCTCTTACTCGTTTTATTAGTAAGTCACGCTTTCAAACACTAAAGAAAAGTTTGAATTCATTAAAACTATACCGTACATAATAAAAATGTACATACATTCTGTTTTTAATTGAAACAATATCCACAAACAGTATCTTCTTGTATTAAATTATCTATTTGCAAATAATTTTCTGACTCTAATTATAATACACATTGTTAGGATTTTGGACTGTCTTTTAATGTGATAAAAATAGTGAAGATGTTAAATGACTCGTGTGTATGAATACACATGTTATAAATACTTCATATTCAATCTCTTCACCAATCATTATTTTTGCATTTATATTATATTAAAATAACTTTATCATT
>NW_019379734.1:190074-209118 GCF_000648655.2 Copidosoma floridanum
AATTAATTTTTTAGGGCAAATAGCTTTTAAATGGGAGCCGATGGAAAATACGTTCCAAACTACCCCTAAATGGGGTAGGAAAGCTATAGCGCACCCGCATGAACTCGCGACGTTGCCACATTGTTATTGGAGCTAAGTCGGTAAGCAGTGAGAACTATATCCATGTGCGCATGCAAGAGCGTCAGCTACTGCTGGTAACTTGAAGGTTGGATGTAAAAATTTTTACCTTAAGGTAAATATTGTCTGCCCCTTATGTTGTCAGTTGTTTATTCACGCGCTTACTGTCTTTCTCACTCTCATGTTGGACAAAAACATCTTTAAATTTTTATACTTAAGTAACGTTACCTCGAATAAAAGTAAAATACCATATCAGTAGGGATTTTTCCACTCAACACGATAGTATTTTTGCAAAAATAGTCGAGCTCTTGGTAAAAAATATTGTTGTTAGGTATGTCTTGCTTACGTTCCCGGGTATGTCGTCTGTACACGATTTAGAACGAGTCCATTCATAATTGCAATAATCAAGTACCCGGGAAGTGCCCGGGAAGTACCCGCCAAGTGCCTGGGAAGTACCCGAGGAAGTGCCCGGGAAGTACCCGCCAAGTACCCGGTAAGTGCCTGGGAAGATCCCAAGGAAGTGCCCGGAAAGTACCCGCCAAGTGCCCAGGAAGTACCCAGGAAGTGCCTGGGAAGTATCCGTGGAAGTGCCCGGGAAGTACCCACCAAGTGCCCGGGAAGTATCCGCTAAGTACCTGGGAAGTGCCCGGGAAGTACCCGCCAAGTACCCGGGAGGTACCCGAGGAAGTGCCCGGGAAATACTCGGGAAGTACCCGCCAAGTACCCGGAAAGTACTGGAGGAAGTGCCCGCCAAGTCCCCGGGAAGTACCCGCCAAGTACCTGGGAAGTGCCCAGGAAGTACCCGCCAAGTGCCCCGAAAGTTCCCGCCAAGTACAATAGAGTAGGGTACTTCCCGGGCACTTGGTGGGTATTTCCCGGGCACTTCCTGGGTACTTCCCGGGCACTTCCCGGGTACTTCTCGGGCACTTGGCGGGTACTTCCCGGACACTTCCTCGGGTACTTCCTGGGCACTTGGCGGGTACTTCTCAGGCACTTCCCGGGTACTTGATTATTGCAACTTATGAATGGACTCGTTCTAAATCGTGTACAGACGACATACCCGGGAACGTAAGCAAGACATACCTAACAACATTATTTTTGACCAAAAGCTCTACTATTTTTGCAAAATATACTATCGTGTTGAGTGGAAAAATCCCTACTGATATGGTATTTTACTTTCATTCGAGGTAACGTTACTTAAGTATAAAAATTTAAAGATGTTTTTGTCCAACATGAGAGTGAGAAAGACAGTAAGCGCGTGAATAAACAACTGACAACATAAGGGGCAGACAATATTTACCTTAAGGTAAAAATTTTTACATCCAACCTTCAAGTTACCAGCAGTAGCTGACGCTCTTGCGCGCGCACATGGATATAGTTCTAACTGCTTACCGACTAAGCTCCAATAACATTGTGGCAACGTCGCGAGTTCATGCGGGCGCGCTATAGCTTTCCTACCCCATTTAGGGGTAGTTTGGAACGTATTTTCAATCGGCTCTCATTTAAAAGCTATTTGCCCTTAAAAATTAATTCCAACGGGGTTCGCGTCAGAAAAAATCGCTCTACACGCGATTCTCGGGAAATGCCACCGTTGCATATTATGCTGTATATATATATATATATATATTCGCAATACTTTAATTAGTAATTAACTTTCGTACTTCTCCAACTTTTACATTTGAATCATAGGGTAGACAAACTTTTCGAATACAATTTTAAACGTCTGTTGAAACATGTATACATTTCATTTTTAGATAAATAAACACTGTTTTGTGTTGTTTTACCTACACTTTAGTAAGCGATAGCTATTTCTTTAATAAATCCAAAAATATTATTATTTAAGAAATGTGTATATTTATTATGTCTTGTTAGAACTATACTTTTGAGATTTAAATCTGACTTTTAATCAATTATTTAATATCGTACTTTATCTGTTAGTCATTTTCTTGGATCAACGAATGACTTTACATGTCTATTTTTAATGATAATTTTAATCATTATCAAAATTTTAAATGATAGTGATAAATGTGCGAATTTTAACATTTTCATATTATTATACTTGTATTATTTTTTTGGTGATACAAAAAATTCGTCAAAAGTCACCCTCTAAAACTTTTTTTTTAAAAGATTTGTCATGATCACATAAGTTTTGTAAAGTTTTTTTAACTACTTCTGAAGACTGTTGGAATCATTAAAGCTATATCCTTTGTAATTAAGTTAACTTTCCGTAATTTTTTTCTGACAGTTTTACAATTTCTCATTTCTTTAAGAAGTAAATACTGGGGTAGTACCTGTTTATCCAATGGAAACCATTTTTTCATAGTCTTACATATAAGATTAAAAATCAATTTTTGTTTGTTGCTTAGAAGAGGATAAGCGTTATTTGACATTTTTATGTTATACGGTGGATCTATTATGTTATTTTTTCTTTTACAATTATTGATAGGTACAGGTAAATTAGAATTCTCACATGTCTCAGTCTCAGACTTTAAAACCTTTTCTCGATTCTTTCTTACTAGAAATTCTTATAACAAGTAGTTTTTTTATGGTGCATGAGAATATTAGAAATTAATCTAATTTTATCAAATTTACCCATCTATTACTAGATTGCCAAGGCAACCCGACTTTTTTAGTTAAAATTACGGTTTGTAGAAAAATTGTCATACGTAGCAATTAAAAAAAAGTGCCACCTCGACCGGGATTTGAACCTGGAAATCATTTCTTGCCAGAATAGTGCGTTACCAATTTCGCCATCAAGATCTCGATGACTCCTTTCCTCACTTGCTTCATTTTATATTTTCGACGATTTTTCAGTCCATGCCTGCTCATACGGTATATAAGAATATCAGAAATTAACCTAATTTTATCGATGGGTAAGTACATCGACATTTTATATTCAGTACAAGATTGCCAAGTAGTTTTTTAATTTATTGAAAATTTTACTTTTTTGAATAGTTCCGGAAGTAAAAATATCTCAAAAAGTTTTTACAATTTAAATGATCTTATGACAGCAACTGTTTCCTTAAAAATTTAACTTATATACCTAACGTGATTGGTTAAACTTATACTTATAGCAATTTTTATAAGATTTGTATGCAAAATTCGCTTATGTATTCTTAAATCTCTGGAACTTACGAAAGCTCTTTCAGGAATTTTCTAAAACTGAAAATAAATTGTTCTTATAGAAAAATTTAAATAAGTTTAACGGTATTCACATTTTGATCTGCGGTCCATTAAAGGTATCAAAGCTATTGCTTAAACTTATATTTAATGTCATCTGAAGCACGGATGTATAAGTGAAAAATATATGTTTAGTACAAGTAAACGAATCAGATAAAACAAATATCAGTTGACGATGAAAAGTACTTATCGCTTCAAACGAATAATTCTTCATGGAAATGGAATGAAAGAAAATCAGAATAGAAAATCATTTGTATATTTAGTACCGTGTAGGAATATTACAGAGGCTGAATAAAGTGTCAATGAAATAAAGAATACAAATGTAAATTAATGTTTGCAGAGATCAGAAGAAAACAAATAATCAATTTAAAAATTAATAGAGAACAAACTTGAAAAAAAGTTTTTCTTTTAACTTTATATTTCGCATTAAAATATTGAAAGATGAAATTATTAGAGTATTTAAAGATATAAGCTTAGCATAAGCTTAATAAAACTAATTTTAATCGACGAGACTGATGAAAAGTGATAAATTTAATAAAAATTTTTTCTTTAATGTTTAATTTGCTTTATTACTCATCACATTATTATCAACCTAATATTAATAATGTGTACGCTAATACAATTTGGGGTAAGTTGGCATGTCTTTGTTATTTTGTTGCTTTAAGTTATAACTGCCTGTACATGTAGATCCAGGGCCTGCACAGAGGTCGTACTGTTGGAGGACTCAATATCTATGTGACGCATTTACGTATCTGCTACTCAATAGCAAGCAACTTACACAGTAATATAGTTATATTTTTATGAATGGAACTGTGAGAGGGCTGAAGGGGGCTTATTAAATCGTAAGGAGAGGAAGAAGGAGTGAAGAATAAGGGTTAAAAAAACAGTAGACAGTAGGTGCTTGAATATAAATGTACTACATTCTAACTGTATAGCCGACGATATAATGGTCATAAATACACTTTTGTAAAACAAAATTCTGTACGATTGTATCTAAAAAACTAAGAAAAATCATTCTGTTGTACCGCTTTCTTAAATAGCATAGTATTACATGCTAGTGAATGTCCTGTCGGGACGTTTATTACATATAAGGTTTTTTCGACAGACATTATTTAAACATCAAACGCATTTCGGAAATAGCATAAGAAATGACCAAAAACAATTGCAGGTCGTTTAACTCTACCCTTTTTTGTATGTTTAGTTTTAAAAAGTCTTGATTTAAGATGTAACTTTATGAAAGAATCATTAAAAAGTTGCACTCATAAGTTCTGCAGAAAACTCCTGATTTTTGTTTGTGTTAAGGATTACTTACAGATAAACATTTTCCATTTTTAAATAGATTTACAAGCTGTTTTCTTATTCATAACACAACAAAGAAGGCATTGAGTATGCATAAAAGCTTGTAAGTACATCTGTATGAGAACAATGATTGACAACGTTGCTACATATATTTGTGCTCCTCTCACCTCTCTAAACATTTAACCTGTTAAATGTGATGAACATACCTAAGTTAAAAAATCACCTTAATCACAGATTAAAAAATTTGATTAAATAAAACCCAATTAAAGTTTGTTAACGTATTTATAGAGTAGAAGAATTTTTTTCTAATTTTTAGAATAAAAAAAAAAATAAGAAAATTATAGAAACAGTAATTTATTTACTGTAAAAGTAAGAAGCTTATACTAAATTAATTATTATTTACTAATATATAAGAAAGCTGATTTGTTCAAATAAACTAACTTCTGAGTATGAAAAAAAAAAATAGTTTTTTAAATTACTTATTATTTATGAATAAAACTAAATTAGTCAACAAACAATAATTGAATATTATTAGTGAAAACAAGCTTGTCATAGCAAAAAATAATAAAGTTTCTCGTATTGGGATCGTTCCGTAGAGGGTGGGCAAGGGTCCTGGCTAATGCACAGGATGTTACGGGTTCAAGTCTATTGCGTATTTTGTTAATTTTTTTTTTTTTTTTTTCGAGAGAAATGGTAACAGATTAAGTTATAAGATTTAATAAAATTCAAGAAGTATGCTTTGCTGTGGTAACGTGGCACCGTGTGGTGTGCTGTAGTGTAAAGGGTGGTGAATATAAAAGTTAGTAATATGAAAAATCCACTTTCGTCACACGTTTTTTTAAGGTTACCAATTTTTAATCGTTGATTTACTTTTACGCATAACGCGCAAAAAAAAGTATGTTAAAAAAGTCTTCTACATAATTAAGAATATGTTTAAAGTATTCAATGCTCTTCCAAGCTTACATGAGGATCCTGTCCTTATGACCCTCTTTAAGACTACATACCTTTGAAAAAATGTATTTGTGTATTAACTTTTACGTATGAACATACCCGTGTATACGTACACACGTACGTACGTACTTTTAGCGCAAATACTCCTGAGATGATTAAGGCAATACTTTACAGCGTGACAAGACATACCATGTTTCAGTAGTAGCTATCTCTTCCTAGCTGGAACAAGATAGGTTAATGCCTAGCAGCTATTTTACTCTCTTTAATAATCAATTACTTAACGCTGATGTAATGGAACATGCCAACGAATTACGTTTTAGCTAGAGAATGGGAGCTACTGCTAAGGCTCGGTCCGCTTTGTCATGGTGCAAAGCATTGCCTTACTTTTTGCAGGGGTAAAGACTCTTGACTTCGACTGGTACGTATTATGTAGTTAACGTACAATATTATAATAGTGCAAATAAATATTATAATAATGCAAACAATTATATGCATACAAGGGGGTCGTTATAGGGAAAAAGTAGTTATATAATCTTTCGCATAATTTTACCATCATTTTCGCATAATATACATTAGGAGCACGTAATATCACATAAGTCACGTCAACCAAGCATACATACATATATGTATGTAATATGTAGTTTACTTTGTGATTTACTTCGAATCAAGAATAAAAGAAAAAAGTAAACTACATTTCTCTATAAAAATAATAATTTGATATCTACGTTGTACAATTTATTGATGTGAACATCATTTTGTACTTGTTAAAATAATAGAATCAGCATTTAAAGCTGTCACTCAGTAATTTTTTTGTTTTCCATAAAATCTTACAAATAACACTGGTTCCCTGTTACTTACCAAAAAAAGAGAGTCATCAACTCTTTGTTTACCTAAAGTGAAAACCACTAGAAATCTGTGTCCCTAATGCATTACTTACAAATTCGTAGAAAATAATGAGTATGTTATAGTTGGAACTTTCTTGACATCTCCTTTGGAAAAAGAGGAAAATATATGTTTTCTTTTATGTTTTTTCTTATTTTTTATTTTTTTTAGTTTATAAAGCATTCTATACTGGTATTAATTTTGTTAAATGAAAAAGAGTAGATCTGTCTCTTCTGTGCCTAGTACCTATTTTGTAAGTTAAATCTGAAATCTTTTTAATATTGTGAAAAGTTTAATACTTTAGCTATCTAGTTTCATCCTGTTGAGTTAATTTTCGTTTTTTACACAAATTCTTACTAATCCCCAACATTTGATTGTAATTCTTGTTCATGACCGTCAAATTTTAATTTGTTGCAATCATGAAAAATGAGTGTGTTCTTCAAAACCTACTTTCTATCTCTTTTTAAGTCATAATGTAAGCAGTTAAATTTCTTATTTATTTGGAAAATTATTTACGTTTTTACTTTCGAGCAGATATTTTAAAGAACATTTTATTACTGTACGCTTCGTTTTTTAATATTTTTCAATACATGGCTGTGCGACGATTGTCCAGGAAATCTTTTTTTTAGTTTCGTTCATTTTGTCAACAGTATTGTGGTTTAATCTTCTTTTCAGACCATTTGAAGACTGTGAACCAACGACAGTGATAATAAGCTTTTTTTCGTCGTGTTTACAAAATCTTTGTACTTTTAAGAATTTATGTTAGGGTATGAATTCGATGTAATAAGTTTAAAATCATCATTTTCTGTTACATTTTCAATTAACTCAGTAAAGTCGTTACAATTTGGATTTTTCGAAGTTGAAATAGAGGCATATTTAGTATAATAATTTCCTAAATAATTTGGTTATTGTAATGTTGAAATTGACCCATCAAAACCCTTGATGGTATTCATAGATACGATCTTAAAAGAATACCTTTGTAGTCCTAACTAATGGAAGACCATAAATATCAATTTTATTTTTGATTTTTTTTTTATATAAATTTTACAGTTTTCGCAAGTTTTTTTAATATTTTCAATCAAGTTTTTTCACAAATGTCGGTATTATTTGTTTTTGTTTATTAAGTTCTTCCCACATAGCAATAACTTCCATGCAAACTTTTTATTAAGTTTTTGCTTAACTTCTCTGACAATATGATTTCATTCATCTTTTTAGCTTCTTTGTCATACATTTGATTTTAAATAAAAATTTATTTTTCTGTTTTGCATATGTAAATTTTTGTTAATGTCATTTTACTACATCCTCTACATTTATGAAATTTATTGCTTAAAAAAAATCAGTTATGTTTTTATAAGGGTCTAGAACATGGTTTTTACTTAAACAATCTGGTTTCTGGTTTTATTCTCTAGGGTTGTATTATGATTCCTTATAAATCCTCGATCTTATGTTTATGTTTTTAAATGGCTTACAATCGCAATAATTAGTAAATTCTTTGCCCACGAGCGAATGTTGTAAGCATTTCACTGTCTTTTTTAGAGTCAAACGTTCAAGAAAAAATGCTTTTTCTTTCTTTTAAGTCTCTGTTTTTCTCATCAATAAGCCTCTGGCTGGATGTATCCATTTTCATCTTTCTGTTCAAGAACACCTCCTTTTTATTTAAGACTTGCATGAGTAAAAATTTCGATTGGAACATCTGGATCAAAAATCTATAAAACTAGCTCTGGAAATGTTAATAACTTTATTTTTTTAAATTAATCGTGAAATTTTTGTGACTGGTGAATTTGAAATATTTTCCCAATAAGTCATGTAACAAATAAAAAAAAATGAAAATTTGTAGTATTACCTTATCATAAAAATCAATTTGACCCAAGAATTAATGTCTTTTTTTTCTCATTTCCAAGATAGGAAAGATTTCTCCTGCAGTTATATCGTTTCAAAGAGTTTTTATTTAATTGAATGTTGTTTTGTGATCTTTATATTTTACATACTTGTTAACAAAACAGCATTTAAAAATTTTAGGCCTGAAACCTTGATAAGGTATTTCTTTTAATAATTTTTATTGTTACGTCTGAACTTCAAAGTGAAGAAAGGAACTTAAATATTTGTTCCACAAACAAATAAATTTTTTTTTTTTGTCAGTAACAAACCATTGGCTCTAAGGTATTATTTTCTCTCACTAATATGCAGTATAAATTTTTTTTAAATCGTTGACTTGGCGTTGTGGTGTTAGGTTTCACCGAACAATATATATAGAGTAGTGTCATTGTGGCTCACGCTGAGCTCGCATTGACCTACTATTTAAATTTTCTGTTATATGATGCAGTAGACTGCTACTGCTTTTTATGCCAGAATCTAAGTTGACGGTCTTTTTTTTTGTTCCTATTTTAAGTGAGCCTACAGTGACCTGGTTTGCTTGAACTTTTTTTCCACAACTTAGTCACCGAACCAAGTTTTACATTGGCTTGGAATGCATGCTTTAAATACGCAGCTTAATCACTAAGTTAAGTCTTACATTTGCTCAAAAGTTGCAACAGAATTGACTCTTCAACCTTTATAGTGACTTTAGAGTACTTGATGAAATTGAGAAAGTGAATATTAGTATAAGCAAGGTGTTTTGGTACTCTTGCATTGATCCGAACGACCAATAAGAGCTTAACCAAATTATTTTTAATTGAGTTGAGCCCAGTTTTGGTACAAAAATAGTACAAAAATTGATGATTTAAACTGCTGATCTCTTAAATTTTGCATGAGGTACAAATTGCTGTCAAAATTATGTACGATATTTTGAATGGATATATGCTGTATAGAATGTTGAAATTGTTTATTTATTTTATTCTTGGATGTAGTAGTGCATATTGATGTTGTTGGATAAGTGCTTTATAAAATTGTTGAGATATTTTACGTGTAATTTATGTTTTTCCATGGTAGCTTATTTTAAAAGAAGTAAGTTATACATCACACAATAGCAAAAGCAGGTATATACTTTGATGTTTTAAGATCTTTAAGCATTCGCTTTTAACAACTTTTGAATAGAAGTATGTATTTCAGAGTAATAAACATTAAGAATTTGACGTAGGATGTCGTACAGTTCACGTGTTTTATGTTTTTCAAAAGTTTAGAAAAGAATCATTGAATCATTTGTTTAATTACCTTTGTAATCACTTAGTTTTTATTTTATAACACTAATGCTTTGGATTCAAAAATTGCGGGGTCTGTTTTTGTCGAAATGGAAAGCCAGTTTATTAAAAATGACCTTCTGTTACGAATGCAGTTTTGTGCCTATCTTGAATTCTCAGTCGTATTGATCAGAAGGCCGAAATAATATCCAGTGTTGTGAATTAAACGGTTTTCACCAATAAGTCTTTCTATCTTTTGGTTATGATTCAGGAATAACAATTTTTGTTAATTCAGTAAAGTCAATGTACAATTTCTATTTTTTGTCATCTTTTTTTTTTGTATGCAAGAATAACTGAAGCTTATAATGGACAGTGAAATTCTTTGATCAGGTTTTCTTCTAATAATTTTATTATTTGATCCTTTGTTTTTTTGTATCTGCAAACGAACATCACTAACGAAGTTCATAATTCTCTAATCATAAATGTTATGAACTGTGGGACAACCTCTGAAGGATATCCATGAACATATTTGACTTTAAAATCTTCATCCCCCGAAGTTGTGATAGCTTAGATGGTTAAAGCTTATGTCGCTGCTCGCATTGTTTTGCCATCTAAGGATCGATTCTGACTGTCAGCAGATTTTTGTTTTTGTTTTTTTGTTTAATGCGATACATCATTTTGGTTTAATTTCTTTTTATTGATGTTTTATTTCAACTTATAAATAATATTACAAACAATTTTTTCTCCTATACGTTAAAATAAATATATTTTTAATACTAATTCTATTAAATAATTTGGTAAGTTGATACTTCTCGTTGGCAAGGCCATTTCATAATTTCATGATAATAAAATAATTTCTCAGGATGATTGTAATTCTTAAATCTTAGAACTCCCAAAAAATTATGAACATCCAACGTAAAAGAAAAGAAATTCGAAGGCACATGAAGCTGTTGTGATCAATGTTTTTATTTATCTGTGTATACAATAAACATAATCTTAAGGTTATAGACACACCCTCATGCTATCCGTTAAAATCGTGTAAAAAACGTATTAAAAAACAACTCTGCTCTTAACGGCTTACTTTAAAAAATAGTATCCTTTTTATTCTGCATCATTCTACTATGTTATAGTTTCTTTTCTTTATTAACAAATGAATAATATTTTTTAAAAAATCCTTAGGCCTTGAAAACTTTCCAATCAATTTTATTTAATTATTAATCGAAATGCTGTTTTATTATCCTTTTTGCAGTCTGAAATTAGGACTTAGTTATATACTTGATTAAAGATTCATCACAATATTAAAACTTTACAAAAACGTTTTCTATTATGTCAATTAAATGTTTTTACTGATAAAAATTTGAACATGCAGTAATTTACAGTAGACACTCGGACGATAATGGCTTGCCTTAATAATCTAGACCAATAATGAATTTTAGCTGAATAGCTCTTATTTATAGTAGTACGCAAAACATTAAGCTTCAACTGCTAATCAAAGAATCAATCTCAATCTATAAGATCTGTTTTTTGTCACTGTTCAGATTCTTGTTACATAATTTTAAAAGGTACTAAGTTTTGATATTTACATACGGTAAGTAAATCTTTGGTCTCAAATACACATTTTATAATTGAAATTAGAATTATATATTTGATCAATACAACAAGCATAGCTGCTTTACCTAAAAATTTTTCATAGCAAAAAAAGGAAAAAAAAGATGAGGGAGTTTTAAGTAAGTTGTACGTTGTGCTTTCGAATTTTTTCTCTTTTACGTTGGATGTTCATAATTACTTGGGAGTTTTTAAATGTAAGAATTCCACTCATCTTAAGCAATTATTTTACTATCATGAAATCATGAAATGGCCTTGCCAACGAAAAGTATCAACTTGCCCAATTATTTAATAAAATAAGTATTAAAAAAATATTTATTTCAATGTACAGGAAAAAAAGCGTTCGTAACATTCATCATAAATTTAAATAAAACATTTAAAAAAAAATAATAAGACCAGAATGATAAATTACATTAACACAAAAAAAAAGAAATCTGCCGACAGTCATAATCAATCCTTAAATGGCAAAACAATGCAAACAGTGGCAGCTTTAACCATCTTAGCTATCACAACTTCACGGGATAAAGATTTTAAAGTCAAATATATTCATGGATATCCTCCAGAGCTTGTTCCACAGTTCATATCAATTATGATGAAAAAAATAATAAATTAGTGTTCTCAGCTGAACTGCCATCCTGAAAAAAATAGCTGAATTTCTTTCCAAAATAATACTGGATTTTAAAATAAGTATGAACGTACGGGAAAAAAAATTATTTTGAAATTAAATTCTTTGCATATAGTTATGAGCATTTAGTTCCACGGTTTTATTAAATCAGATTGATAAATAACATTGAAGCAAGAGCGAGAGAGCAAGAGTCAGTTCAATGTAAATAGCATATGCTTGGTTTCAGTCAAAAAGGAAAAACTCGTGTCGTCGCTTACTTTGGCTGTGTGCTCAGATATATAGCTATAGTCGATATTTCCACTTCTCTTCTTGTAGGCACACATTTGGTATACCCCTTTCACGTGTTTCCAAAATGTGCGCTTATATGCTCATTTCCACGCAAATTCACTTCTCTACTCGTAGGCGCACGCTGTTCGGTACGAGTCTCGCACTCTCGAAAAATGTGCGCCGTTGGTACGATGGCTGGCTGTGGCGGGTCGACCCAATCAGTGCTAAAAAGTCGTCTCACCTCGTAGCATTGGCGTTAGCAATCTCTTTACTCATCTCTGGTTAAAAGTATAATACAGGGTCCTTGGTGGCCAGGGTTCCCCGCGTCACATCGAACAACTCTGCTCGTGAAGTCTGGTTATAAATTACAGACTTGGTCTGATAGTGGCTGGATTTATAGTCTTTTTTAATCGAGGAATCGTTGCCAAAAATGGTAGTGAAAATGTATTTGTTGGCAAGGTAGTTTAACGTAAGATAGCACTAAAAGAAACCGATAAGATTGATGGTTATTTAGGGAATGTAAATACTTATGCTAGTCCTTGAAAGGGCCCAGTGGTCATATTTTTAGTTATTTCATATTATTATTCTGGATGATGTAGAGCCAGCTGCGTGCAGTTTGAGTCTTACGCTTGGAGTCTCTACGTTCGAAGACCATGGTGGAGAGTGGTACGCCGGCAGCCGCTGATATGACGTTTAGATGGATCTCTGAGGAGGAAGCTAATAAAATTCCAGTTGATGAACTTGGCCAAGCTCTTTAGGGTTGTTTTCTCTGGATTCCTGTGGTAGAAAAACTGTTAACCCCTTAATAGTTTAAACAACTTTTAAACCTCCAATTATTAGGACAGACTGTGCTTTGGCTAGACATCTTTTGTTGTTACGCTGAAGACGTTGGCGTTTAGAATGCCTTTTATCCTTGGCATTCGATAATCATGGTGATTTAGAATAAAATTTGATGTGAATTAATTGTCCAGTAAAGTAGAGTGTTGTCAGTAGTCGAGATACCAAGCTACATCACTTAAGTTTCGATTCGTGATGCACTGCCATGAACGACTATGGTACACAGTAAGTTGCTGTGGGATATTATAATCAGAACCACTTACTTCTTCTGAAGGTAGCTTCGATTTCACTTCTATGCTACCTAGTGGATCCTACTGAACTAACTCGAAAAACCAGCATATTTTTAAAAACTTTGAACTTATTTATTGCTTTTGTTTAATATTTTCAATACAAAAACTTTACTGAGACAATCTAGGAAGTGTCAAGAATCAGTATGCAAAATTTCAGAAAAATCGGTTAAGTAGTTTTCACAGGTAACGACAACGGTACAACGGTTTGGGAGACTTTCCTTTACATATTAGAAGTGTACACACACATATGTATATAGGCTTATATTATATAGTTGTTTGTGTAAGGAATACAGTATAAACTCCGTAAAACGCTACACTGCCTTATCATTAGATAATTAAGTAGATTAATTATTTAAAAAATCTATAACTTCATTACAAGAAGTATCGGAACTTTGACAAAGGTTTTAAGAATGTTGAATAGGTCAAAAGTATTAACATTTACATTAAATTTCGTATACTGACAAAACTACTATGTTATAAAAGAATTTTTTCATGATAACATGGTCACACAAACCTTCTTACAATAAATAACCAGCACTAAGTTGTGTTTCTGTTATAATTTTAAGCATAAGATTTTCGAAAAATTTCGATTAACGTCTATACCCAAAAAAATTTTCAGATAACTAAACCAAAGTATTATTTTTAAGAGTACTTTTTGATTCTGTTAGTCAGATAAAAAGTAAGATTTTTTTCCTTCAGATTATTTCAAATACGGTACTAGGTACATTAAATAAAACTGAATGAAAAATAGAATACTAACTATGTGCTAACATTATAGATACAGACTGTCTTACACATTAGATCATAAGAATTTTAGTCCGTCATGATAAAGATAAAGATTAACTTAACAATTATTTCTAAATTCTCATCTCGTAATAAAAAACATTTATTTCAATTGTTAATGACATGTTCAAAAATGATTAAAAACTGAATCCAATGAAGGATTTTTAGATGCCATTACTTATAGAGCACCTAATGTTTCTAAAAAATTTTAAACTTAAGAAAAAGACTGTCAATCTTTTTATACTGCTGTCTAAAACTATTAAAAGTCAATAATATATACAATATCACTATGAAATGTAGCAAGAGTGTTGCTGCCTTGTTGGTTGCGTATACTTGACGAGGTCAACTAATTTTTAAATTTTAAATTTACGAGTGGTCACGGCACAAAAACTACTGAATTTACAAATAATAGCCCAAAACCCACAAAAAAAAAAAAACTTTAATTAATTCATCTGAACGAAGGATAGAAATAAACTAGGTAAAATAAATAAAAAAATCTACCAATTACAAGCCACGAACGAAGATATGTTTTGTGGCTTAAGGAAAAAACTCCGAAGAGAAAAATCCAAGAGAAGAAAAAATAACGAAAGATACAAACAAGTTAGGTAAAAAAATAATTTTGAGATTAAATTTCCTGAAATAAAGAGTGCGTACGTGTGTATGTGTGTAGAAAATGTATACGTGTTTGTCCGCACGTGTCTCAAAAAACTCTGGAATCGATAAACGTTGTATGGTCTGCGAAGCGGATTTTTGCCATGCTCTACTCGCAGCACGCCGAGCTTCTCGAAGATGATGCAGATGACGATGATGACGATGATAATGATGATGATGATGATGATGATGATGATGATGATGATGATGATGATGATGATGATAATGATGATGATGATGATGAGAAAAAATGAAGAAGCCAATAGGATGAATATAATACCCAACAATGCCAAATACTCGAGATCGCAGTTGACAACTGCAGACTGCTCTGTATAGACAGATAGTTTGGAACTGACCCAGCGCTCCCACCCAAAGTAGTAGCAAGACCCCCCTTTCCTTCTACTTCCTGCCCCTCGCTTCAGGACCCGTCAATACCCTTACACCTTACGCGAAAAGCCATGAAAGAGAGAGAGAGAATGATTTAAAGCAATTAAGAGAGGGGGAGAGACTTATGATCTGAAGACGCTTAATGAGAGCAAGAGAGATGGAGCTATAGTATGCATGATAGATTGGTGGAGAACGATTAGAGAAGGAGAAAGATGTCTAGCTAATGAGAGAATAGAGAGAGAGACAGAATGAGAGTTAGCAAGAGAGCGATTAAATATACTGACTGAAACAAAAGGACGAAGGTCAAAAAAAAGCTGACCAGTGCTTGCATATGTGAATATATAATGAATATTTCGTGAACTCGGTGTGCTGCCACTTTCAGCGTGCTGCAAGGTTGATTCTACATTGCTCCCAAGGTGGCCTACGAATTTAAGTCGTTTTCGACTAAGCACACTATTAGAATAAGATAGCTATTAAAAAAATATGTAGTAGAGCGAAATTATGTACAATAATAACATGTTATCATAAATAGAAAGAAATTACAGTACAGTAGACTAAAATTTTCGAAAACACAACACTAAATGATATTGTTAATATTGAAGTTACATTGTTTTGTTTAAATTACTATCTAATTTAGGTAATATTAAAAATAATGTTTTTAATAACGTGTTTCCATACGTCTTTACAATTAAATTCCTGTAATGTGGTCTACTTCATTTACACTGTTTAACAACTCTACATCCTGCTAAAAAATTCAGCTCCTGAACAAATTAATTAACTTATTTCTGCATAAATTTATTCTGATACTGTTGAACGTACAAAAGTAGTCATAAAACACATGCTTTGAGGTTCCCATATTGGCTCCGTGCATTCACCGTGCTGCCCTCATTTCATACCCCTGACCCATGTTAAATCTTATGTAGGCAAATATTACCCGTGGCATCAACGGCAACACCATACCCCCATTTCTATAAAACTCTGTGTTAAAGGGACAGCTAGCGCCAGCCCTCTCCTCCAATTTCATGCGTGGAGCCAATAAAACTTGGTATTCGTATGGATTATTCTGATTAGAAGTATACAAAAAATGTTCTTAAATCTTTTACAAAAATGCTACATTTTAAAATACACTGCAAACAGACGGTTACCTAAAATTTGAAAAAAGAAGTCACCTATCTGATAAACATACTTACAAAACTTGTACGAAAGATGAAATTTTAGTAGATAATTATATAGTTGAAACATAAGCTGGGACGGTGGGTTCTATTTTTTTTTTTTTTTTTTTGGAAGATGTCAAAGTGTTAAACTGTGGGCATTTCCATATTAGTTGTACACCGTTTCAGTGGGGATAGGTTGAGGGGTGAGAGCTTCTCAATTGTTTAGCCAAATGCGACTTGCATATAGGGCCAGTATTTTCAACACCTCAGTTGTTATACAGAACAGGGCTCTGCGTGGCCACCTTGGGACCTAATCTCAGCATTTTTAACCCTTGCACGCGATTTTCGATAAACTCTGTAAACTATACGAAGGTAGGAAAATGGTCATACGTATTCACCTCAGAAGAGCCAACACTGGCACGCACTACGGAGAAACGGTCAGCTGCACTCATATCGAGTTTCCAAGCCTTTCTCAAAATGGTGTCCAAATGCCCAAGCAAGAGGTGAATCAGCCACATGTTTTAGTGCTGGACGAGCATTTTGAGGTTCATTAAAACCTGGAAAATGCGTTGTGCTTCGTTGCTAAAAGTTCTTAAATCTTTGGCAGACTCACGAGTCAAGTGAGGAAGGTTATAAAGTGCATTTTGTAAGCTGTTAATTGGATATTACAGAATCACTCTCGCAAGGTCTTTCAAGTGGAGGCATAATTTGTCTCTTTCAGAGCCACATGCTTGACTAAATTTGAGGCTACCCCTGGTAAGGCATGATTACAACTATTGTAAATTATTTATATCTGAAATTGATGCAACCTCGTGAACCAAGGATTGAAATAAACTAAAAAAAAACTCTCGCCATTGTTATAAGTACCTGAGAAAGAAGGGAGTGCTATTTTAGGTAGTTAGGCCCATTGGTGTTCAATGTTGATGGAAACGTTTGATTTATTCTTGTTTTGGGGGCCAAGACCCTCCAGGGCTTCTAATTCGCTAAGACAATCTGACAGTGCAGTGACGACTTGATTATCCATCTCACTAGTTAAAATTTTAAAGGCATAGTGATCGTCTTTAGTAAACTGGACGTAACCCAGTTTTATGGAAAGATCACTTTAATTAGGCATTAAATTCGTCATCTCCATGGTTTAAGCACTGATAATGACTTTACAAGGTGAGAAACTAGTCAGGTGATGGCTTTTTCTTTGTATAAAAAAAAAAAAACTAATATATTTGTTTTTTTGTAGATTAAGGTTACACCAAATTTTTTGTTACTAGGCATGTAAACAGTGGCACTTATATTTTCAATACTAGTGGGCTTTGTCCCCTGCTCGCTCCGCACGCCAACCCACCAAAATTTTTTTTTTTTTAAACATATTTTTAATTATTATTTGATCTCAATAGAATATACAAATTTTAAAAATAAATCCAAGTGATAAAGTGACTTTGATTAGTCTTTGAGGGCACTAGATGTAGCTAGCGCTTGTCTACACAATCTCATATACCTACGATTCACCCTCGAAAGTTCGAAGGTGACTAACGTGCTCTGGTGTGCGATTCTACAGTGCCTGGAATTTTCTGTTTGAGTTTTTGAGTTTTAAGAGGTTGTGTGACTTTTCTAGGTTTCTTGGTGCCTGTATTTAGACGTTAAATTGTGGTTTTAATAAAAATTCTCCGTCATGATGGAGGATGAAGGCCTGTCAAAGGTCAAAAACAAAAAAAGGTCCCTCAAGAGGCTGAGTTAATGGACATTGCTTTACAAAGCTCCATTGGGGAGGCATTGATCTACAAAGCTCCAAAAGAAAGCTCTCCGATCAGGAATATTCTAGTTCTCATGAAGATCTACCTAAAGAAGCACTCACGCTAAACATTAGCAGCAACAATAATAATCCATTGAACGAACCGACGAACAAAAGACGAAATAAGGCTCAAGAAAAAGTTTCACCCGTATGTGCGCATACACCTATGCTTGATACGTGCAACTTACAACAACCAAATTGGAATTCAAATTTGAATTTAAAGGTACCCGAGCCAACCGACTTTGTTGCCGCAACAAATGAAACAAACAAGCACGATGTCTACAATCACCCCCAAGAGAGTAAATGTGCGGATAGGCAAGCTTAAAGCGTACCTTTTAAATTTGATAGCTCTCATCGTTCTCCGTATAGCGTTTGGGTGAGTAAGTCTACCAGAGATAACATAGAACTAAGCCCTATCTTCGTAGGAGACGTCGTTTTTGGAAAATATCATTCGCTCATTATGATAAAGAAAAAAGATAAATTCCATGTAAAAGTTTTACTGAAAGATATAAAAGATGCCAATCACATACTCGAAAAAAACTCTTCCTACTTAAGGGCTCATAATCTCGAAGCTACACAAATCGATCAGACAATCGTCAATAGGAAGAAAAACAAAGCAACAGGCAACGCACAACAAAACACAAGAGTGGAGCCAAGGAAAATAATAAATTATAATAGGTTTGATATTCTATCAGACGAAACATTTAGTCAAGAAATGAATTATACCAGTCAACAGAGCCAACAACACATAGAAAAATACTTTACCCCACAATAACAGGAAGCGCAACTTCAAGAGTCATTCGAAAACAGTCAGACAGAAAAGGCAGCAAATATATCTTCGAGAAAATCAACGTTCAAGATTAATACGAGTCAATCCAGGCTCTGAGAAATAACCAGCAGGCTACAAAAAAAGCTTTGTGATGAAGATAACTCGCAACAAGATGAACCATGGGAGAAAAGAGCCAGTGATACTAAAACAACGTCAAATAAATTCTAGTCAAGTCCTAGTCAAGTTACATATTCTATATTTTATATTTAGTATTTTATATTTAACATTATTAACACTTTATAGTAAATTTTAACAGTATACGTTATTTATTGAATTGAAAAAAAA
>NW_019379734.1:211799-222797 GCF_000648655.2 Copidosoma floridanum
ATTGAAAAAAAAAATGAACATAACATCGAATTCAGCAAAAGACATTAATAATAAAAAAATAAAAATAAAAATAAGTTAAAACAATAAAGTCAATAATCATGAGTTGAAGATTTTACAATGGAACACTAGAAGTCTGAGAAATAAGCTCGATATACACAAACATGCACAAGAATATGATGTTGTAATCATCATAGAAACATGGTTTGAAGCTAAATATAATTTTTAAATTAAAAAAATTAGCGCAGCTCAATTTGACAGAGAATCTGACAAAGGAAGAGTAGGAATCGCGATATTCGTGAAGCATAAGCTGGTGTACGACGTGTGCGACTGGAATCTTGAGTTAACAAGTCTGGAAATCGATTCCATCACCGTTCACACTGCCAGGGGTGAGTTGTGCATAGTGGCATGTTAAAGGTCACCACCTGTGGGAAGTAACCTTACTGAAAAGGAATTAAAAGCAATTAAATTGGAAATAAACAAACATGATGAATTTTTACTATTGGGAGACTTTAATAGTCACCACCCTCATTGGGGAAGTGAGAATTCTTGTTGTAACGGCGAGACCTTGGTGAAAGTCTTAGACAGTAATAAATTTTTTCTCTTAAACAACCCCCACTATACTCATTTTTATCCAGATTACAACGACCCGAGCATTATAAAATACTCATATACCGACATTGCCTTTGCATCCCCAAACGTAGCAATAGGATCGAACTAACCGTTTCGGACGACCCGTGGGGTAGTGACCATTTACCCATAACAATAGAACTAAAAGTAGACCCAGAAAAAACATATAGAGTAAGTCACCGTTACAATGTTCAAAATATTGACTGGGACAGACTATCCAGTGCCCTGGAAGAAAACGTGTTCGAACTAAACTAACTAAGTTTTATAAATTCAGATGCATTAACCAGGTACCAAAACTTCGTAACTCTCATAGACAAATTAATTATCAACAGTTAGAAAACAAAAAAAAATCAAGAAACCCAAAATGTAAGCAACAATTTATTTAATTCAAAAAGAAAAAAGTATGGTGGAATGAAGAATGCAGCAGAGCGGTCAGAAAAAGAAAAGCTTTGTATAAGTCTTTAGAGTATGAAATAACACTTGAAAAATACATTAAGAATAAAAATATGGCAGCAGAAACTACTGATTTATTAAAGAAAACAAAGAAAGAGTCCTTTAAATCTTTTGCCGAGTCGATAAACTCTCACACTTCACTGTCGAAAGTTTGGGAGAAAGTAAAATTATTTAAAAATGGATGCTCCAAAAGCAAGTTGTCTACCGGAAATGGGCGTTTTCAAGATGACGCACAAAAATGCTTAAAAGAACTATGCAAACCAAAATCAAAAGACTTTAATACCTTCAAAATCGATAATAAAAACTTATATTCTAACCAGGGCTTAAGCCTCTTCGAACTCCCTCTATCTTTCGCAGAATTTAAAAGTACTCTGACCTCGTTTAAAAGAACACCTCTCCAGGTGTGGATAAAATAACGTACGAAATACTAAAATTTATCTCGAAACCTTATCAACGCACTCTACTTGACATTTATAATGATTTACTAACTCTCGGAAAGTTCCCAAAATAATGGGAGAGCTTTTTAATAGCTTTTATACCTAAAAATAACAGTCGTAAAGCACGACCGATAGCCATGGCATCATGCTTGTTAAAACTCTTGGAAAAAATGATAAGCTCTAGGCTCACATGGCACCTCAAGAGCAACCAAAAAATCCCTGCGTGCCAATTTGGCTTCAGAAAAAATAAATCGTGTCTAGATAACTTGTAACGGGTGGTTAATACTCAAACGCTGTTTACACTCATCTAGACTGCGCGAGGAAGAAAGGCCAGAGAGAGAGCGAGAGGGGAAGGGAGCGCGATAATGCGTTCGAAAGAGAGAGAGAAAGGAGAGACAAGCGTCTTGATATGAGTATTAGCGAGGGACGCTCTTGGCCATTGGGCCAGAAGGGATTAGGTATAGGTAGAGAAAACACGTGTGCGTCTCTGACCCGCTACGTTCGTCAAGCCACGAGGGGACAACCTCGACATCGCCTCGCTCACTTCTACAGCCACGTACCCTCGACGAAAAGGCTTACCGGCTAGACACCAGGTCGAGTATTCCTGCTGAGAGGCCAACTGCTAGGCGAGCAGGTGCAAATAAGAGGCTGCAAAAAGCCAGGTAAGTGCAGTGCGTGCGCGAGAATCATAATAGCCGCGTAATCTCTCTCTGTCCCCGGTCGAAGTATTGCAGACCGTCGGCCCCGAGAGGAAAGCCTTCCTCGACCGTACGGGCTTTGCCATCAACGCAATCGAGCAAAATACACACACAGACACGCGCGTATACTTTTGTACTAGTGCAGACAATATAGTTTCTACTCTTTTGATCGTTAAATGTTTGTTTTGCTTTGCGTGAGCCTTTCCTTGCACGAAGCCCTTCCGGCTACTCCTTCCTTACAGGTTTTATCCATAGCAATCTTGGCGTCCAGAAGGAAGCTGTAAGCCGGGCATCAGCCTTATCCTGCCGCCTCTGTGGGCTCGCGCGTAAACACCAACGCGCGAGCGTCCTGAGCTGAGCCAGAGCTGAGCTGGCCCCTCAGCAAAAAGACGTGAACGAGGAAAAGCGGACTCGCTGTCCGCGTTGTAACGCAAGTGTGTCTCCGCGGGTGCCTAGGAAACACAGTCCCGGTCAGAGTATCCCTTGTATTAATTTGTGGCTATCAGGGCCATAAGTAAATACGGACATCCCGTTACAAACTTAACCATCATAACTAATGATATTCATCAAGCGTTCCTGGAAAAAAAGAACATTGACCGCTCTGTTTCTAGAAGTCAAGGGGGCCTTTGACTCCGTAATACCAGATATACTACTAAGAGATTTGGAGAAGTTAGAATTATCAAATAATTATCTACAATTTTTTAAAAATCTTATATACAAAAGGGAACTGATCTCAGTCAATTTAAAAACTATTGACACCGAGGCATGCGCGGAGGTGGGCCTGCCCCAGGGTTGTAGCTCAAGCCCGATGCTGTACTTGATTTACACTAGCTTTATTTCTGAACCTAATAAAAATAATATCAAAGTAATACTTTTCGCTGATGATATAGTCATATATATAGTAAATGAAAATATTCGCATAGCAGTCGAGGCTCTGGAATTAGCAGTCAAAGAGCTTCGGCAACTGTTGAAAGAAAGGAACCTCATATCAGCTTCCGATAAATCAAGTTTTGTCATTTTTAGCCGGAATCAGAGAAATCTAAAAAATATAATAATTAAAGTAGATGGGATACGGTTAAAGCCCTGTCAGACAGTAAAATTTCTTGGTATGACTTGGTAATCAATTAAGCTGGCTTCCTCACATAAACAATGTCAAATACAAGTGTGCTTTTCCGATGATGATTCTCAGGAGCCTCAGAGGGGTTTGGTGGGGAGCCGACCCAGGCATCCTCCCCTCGCTCTATAATGCTATTATAATAAGATCGAGAGTGGAGTTTAGGGCTTTTTTAATATCCCCCTGCAAAGAAAATCACTTAAATATTCTGCAAATTATTCAAAACAATTCCATTAGATTAGCTCTAGGATTTCAAATGACAACTCCCATAAATGTAATAGTGGCCAAGTCAAAAGTCATGTACCCGTCAAGCAGATTCGAGTTCTCAGCGTTCAAATACTTTTTGAAAAACTTATCGTATAATAATAATCCTGTTATTGACAGTATTAAAAAAACATTTGACTTGAGCGAGCATCCGATACATAGCATGAACATGCAAAAATCACTACTAGTTAGATGCTATGACCTAGTCTGGTTAAGAGAGGGCATTGTCATGAGACTATTGTGTCAACAGCTACTATAAATACTTGACGACTTATGAGTCCCTTTTCTCTAATGTAGATTCTAATATAGCTTTGGGAACTAAAATTCAAAAATCTGCCAGTCCTTCTTTAATGTTTGAGAAAGTTTTTAATACTGACAAGGCCTCTTGCATAGACATATACACAGACGTTTCCAAAATAGACATAACAGGGATAAGTATAGTGGGATATGCTACATGGTCAGGAATGGATGAGGTGTTTGTAAAAGCGACGGGACTCCCAGAGATATCGTCTATATTCACAGTGGAGTGTCTCGCAGTGATTTCTACCCTAGATAGGGTTTTAAACAACCCCGAGACCAACCAAGAAAGCAAAACAATAAGAACTTTCACTGACTCACAGAGTGTAGTTAAAGCTCTCCTTCAAACAAGGGGGTTGAGATGCGAATCACCCCTGGTGGTGCAAATCAGACAAAAGCTCTATTCGATAAAATAACGAGATATCAAAGTAAGAATACTCTGGATTCTGGCACACGTGGGGATACCTGGGAATGAACAAGTGATAAAGCTGCCAAAGCAGCAGCTCTTAATGGGAAAATAAATAATGTCTTGATTCCTCACTCAGATTTAATACCCAAGTATAAAAACATTTGCAAAAAAAATGATAATAAAAAACTAATCAATGTAACAAAAACCAAAGGCAGATTTTATTTTGAAAATCATTATACTACTAGTGACGCCAAACCATGGTACAGTAAATTTAAATTATCAAAAAAAATAATAGTATGTGTTAATAGATTAAGATGTGACCACACTATACTAAAAAGTAATTTAATAAAATACAAGATTGTAAATGACGATATGTGTGAATGCGGTTGGGAACCTGAAGCAGCGGACCATATCTTTTTTAAATGTATAAAATATGATAAAGAAAAGAATAACCTTATGAACTCATTAAATGAACAAAAGCTGATATATATACTGGTCCCTACATATATGGTCCCTATAGCATACATAGCCTTATATTTAATCCGACAATTTCAACTCTGAAAGCTTAAGACACTTACATAAACGCAACTTAGATAAAAATGTGAGTGAATAGAAAAATTTTACGTTGTATGTCTTATTCCATTACTGGATTAATTGGATGGTACCGATGGCAATCTTGTAAATCTGAAAAATATTTAAACTTCACGCCGTTTATAATGTATATGCATAAGTTAATATGTATATATAGTTATCATAACTTAGAATTCTACCAACCTGATCTTTATTGTACCGACATGGGTAAATGGCAATATGTAAATTACAAAAGCCAATAAAAACCCACTTAAAACTAATCTCATATGTACAGTTAAATGTATCACCTTTTGTCATTCACGACCAATCAGATCACTGCGTATTTTGTCGACAGTCACGTGACACTCATTCTTTTAGGAAAGGAAAAGCACAAATGTTATGAATTAGAGTACCAACTAACGTAACCAACGAGAAATTAAAAACAAGATTTTTCCTGATTGTCTATTATTCACTACCTAATAACAATAGGAGTTCAGTACAACTAGTATGTAAGCTTTATTTCAGTAATATTTTTGAAGTATTAAACCTATGTTTTACTTTTTAGCGTATGTACGAATAATAGAAATACATTGAATACTTGCAGAAAAGTTGTCCACAATATTATTAACACTATACTGTACCACTTATCGGCATTGCCATATCAGTCCTCGTGTAAATTTCCTTTGTGTCTGTACCAAATATTCTTTTAAAGTAAAAATAGAAAAAAAAACCTAAAAGTTTCTACAAAAAATACGGAAAGTTATTCTAAACTACAACTACTTTTTAAGTATTAATAATAAATATCTCTGCTTCAGTGTGCCATTTTAAGGGAAAAATTACCATGTATTTATAATAAGTAATCGTTAAAACATATGTAGGTAAAATACACTATGTGATAATTTACTATTCTTAATATACTCTTTTGTATACAACCTTCGTCAATAGCATTGTCAAGTATTTGACAGGCCTTTTTCGTTTATAGCATTTGGATCACATATACTGTTTACATGCTTCTAACTAGGAACTGCTTTCGATTCTAATTTGACTGTATTGCGTACATGTACTATGTCATTTGTCTATGTGCAGAGTATAAAAGCACCTAAACATGAAACTCTTACTACAGTACGATTTTACATCCCTTTTATAAGAGTCAGAGATTATGTTATACACTTAACTTTACATGCATTCATTGTATATTATCGAAATTTTTAGTGCAAAAAATATTTCCTATTACATATAGCTTTTCGTACTAATAAGGGCTAGGAAGTTGTCTAAATGTCCGAAACATTGTTTTTGTTTTTGAATAAAATACAAAAATGTGACAGTACCACCATAAGATGATTTCTCAAAATGATTTTCCATCTTTCATTGGATGTTTTATTTGATTAAAGTTTGAAGGAATCTAGAGCACCCCAAAAAATAGTCTTGATTCTTTTTGATAATTATTTATCTTTTATCCTTTGAGTGGCAGCGGTTTTTATTTAGGTCAAGTTTTTCATAATAACTGCGTCTTTAGCTCACCTCTTGTACTACCTTAAATTATGTTGTCAATTTTTAAATAAAAAAAAATCTTGGGCATGGTTGAAGATAATTATAATAGGTATATACCTTCAATATTCTGATGATTTTTATTGATGATTCAAAAAGTTACAAGCACATAAAGATTGATAAAAATAATACAACATCTCACACTTCCTTTGCAGTATAGTAAAAAAATAATTTTATATTTAGGAAGACATACGTCCATAAAAAATTTATCACAAACAATTAGATGCTCATAATTTTTCTACTCAGACCAGAATATCACCAAGCTGGTTTAGAATCATTGACGTTTTACCAGGAGGTAAGGCTAGAGAAGGAGAGAAAGTAGTGGAGACAGTAAAAAAGAGATTAAATAAGATGAAATTAGATAACTTTATTTCCACCGTGTGGAACTCAAGATCCATCTAAGCCAAAACATCGTAATACCTTACAATTACGGAGTCACAGCTCCTATTGAGCATTAATAAATAACACTTTATTACAGAACTAAATTTCGTTAAACTATGAAATAATATTAAAACACACGTGTTTAATAATTAATTGTAATTATTTCACTTTATTATCCGGTAAAAACTGGATGTTTGTGGATTTGGGTCTCACACTCTCTGACGGGCCGTGAGACTAGCAGACTATCTAACTATTTACTAGCTTATAGAAAAAAAGAAAAAGATGCTATGTTTGTAAAATGTATATATTATCATACCTTAAGCTTTATTTTCTTCTATTTAGTCTCTGTCTTTAAAATCACCAATCAACTTGTAACTCCAGGCAAGATGTGACTTCAACTCATGACGTTTAATCAAATTATAATTTCAGCACTTTAACTTTGTACAACCCTTTGGTACCTCTTCATTCTCTTATTTTAGTATTCTTTTTTTTGTATTCATAATTTATTCAATGAGGCACTCTACATAATTTCCTTGTACATATATTTTTATGTTGATATTACGATTGTAATTTTAAAAGATTTCTTAAGATTTCAATAGTATATCAGTAAATTAATTTATTAAATTATAAACCACACTCGATGAACAGTGGAAAGCTATTTTAGAAAACACCGCGCGAAGAAATGCACCTTGCGTGAAGCTTTAGTTTTAACTTTTTTGTCTTACATGCTATAGGGTTATTGGATTACTGACAGATATAGACAGTGAGAGAGAGAGAGAGAATTGTTAAAGTAGAGTAACGTGAGATTGTAGACAAAGTGTGAGTGTGGGTCAGTTAGAGCCAGACAAGGACACGCAGAAGCCTCTTCTCGTCCAGGACAAACAGAATGCTGTTTACGTGTGGTGGTGGCTCGCGTAGTACTAAAGGGAGTCACTGCAATGCAATCCAAGTGACGATGTCAAGTGCAGTGAAGTGTCCAGCATGCAGAGGTATTTTGTATTAGTTGTTGACTCATGAAATAAACGCACAATTAAAAGTATTTTGCTGGTATTGAATTAATAGTTCTCCCCGTATAACGAATGAGCTCCTGCATAAATCCCCCTTTTATTGTCAGGTGCAGAAGCAGTGTTTAAATTTTAATGCTTTGCTTCAGGATAGTTAAAACCAATGTCTAACTAAATGAATTTGTATGTTATGAGAAAAATGTATTTACTGAATTATTTTCGTTTATTATTTTTGTATTTTTTAACTAGCAGTCTAAAGTCCTGAAGCCTTTATATGTTAGTGAGATGTTTATCTTGTACATTAATGGCCATTAGGATTTGCTGTAAATATTAGTCAATTATGTTCCTTATGGACAGTAATACTATATTTCTATTTAAAATATACAATACCTATACCTATATATGACATGTTTTACCAAAGAATCAACGTTTGACCAAATATTGTTTGTGTAATGTGAGGTTTTCATTACCAGATTTAATTAAATCTAATTTTTTTGCAGTACCCATTTTTAAGTGATTTTTTTTTTGGTAGATATAAATAAATTCAGAAATTTGACCACATTCTTATTTTTGAGGTAACGCAAGTGAAGGAGTAATATTTAACATGAAAAAAATACTACTTAACGTGTTAAGTATGGTATTCAACCATTCTGTATGATACTATAACATGTTGTTGGTGCTCATGTAAAATTTTATAACGGAATTATTCTTATGTAGGATACAAAACCGTTTTAACTTATTAGTTTAAACGCATCTTACTACAAAATTGAGAAAGCTTAAATGGAATCGTGGAAAAAAATACTCCACACTTATTTGAAGCTTATTTGTAATAAAATTTAAGTGTATATCGTACAGTTCCTAAACATTGTAGAAAAAAACAGGTCTGTTTATTTTTAACTGAACGAGAAACTTTTAACTTAACATTCACACTTGGCGTATGAAATAATTTTTTGTATCATTATATAAGTTTTTACTAATTAAAAAAATGCTTACTGTAAACAAGCAATAAAAAATCATAAAACAATTACCGAACGAAGGAAAAAGAAAATAATTTAAAGGGAAATTAGAAATCATTATGAACTTTTTTTCGAGATAAGCTAATCTTTCCTACATGATAAGTTAATGACTTTTTTCACCAAAAAAAGGTTAACGTGAACATGCTCTCAAAATATCGCAAAATGTTAATATGTACACTGTCACAATCTATTCAATTGTATTCCTTAACACTGTTTATACTGTTTTTGTCCTCACACGTTGTACAGTTAATATGACTGATTTTGAATATTCTTGTATTTCTTGTTCTGATTATATTTAAAAAAAAACAATTTTCTGTTCAAAAACTCATGTAAGTTCTTATTGTTAACTTAACAGCATTGCAAAGGCATCAAAATAACTACTCATTAAGTGTTAAACTCTTACACTCATATGACAAGGATTGAAAAAGGTATCTATAAAAAAGAAAACAATACTTTTGTTGACGATAAATATCATGAAGTTAATAATGGATGGTACTAAGTTTTTTTTTTTAATGTTACACTTTGTTTTATATCACGGTTGTATTTGTAGAACTAAATGAATTTCTTGGTGAATTTTTCTTACAACTCATTTTATTAGCTGGTTTTTAGCCTTTGTAATTTGAATTAATTCTTAGATTACATTGTACCTTCTATTAAAAGTTATTGAAAATACAGTTACTTTTACTGTATTCAACTTTCTCCGAATCCACATACTTTTTTTCTTAACATTATGAGAAGTTTTGGGTCTGTAGTACAGAGGTTATAACCTTTAATTATGCTTTAAGGCAATAATAAAATCTTGTATACTTCTATAACATTTCAAACATCTCGTAACTTCTTATTACAATGTGATTACTAAGCAACAACGTTTTATGCTTTCTGTTTTTATGGGACTTAAACTCGAGTACCAGATTCTTTTTTATTACACTGCTATCTTAGTTGGATTTTCGTTACTTAATAGATCTATTTAATCCTAACTAACTTTAACGTACATATTCAGCCATTTACTTTGATATCAATAGTGTCTATATTACATAATTAATTTAATAAGAAGCGTAAAGTGTTTTTGTAGCATAAGTGAAAGTATTTTACAGTTACCATACATAGATCATTTTGTTCCATGAAAGCTGATTTGTGTACTGAGAATGAGCAACTATTCCGTAGCCTGGAAGTACTATAAGATACTAACCTTCTTTATGTTACTATTCACATAAACTTTAAATATTTTATTAAATTCTAAGTGTGTCAAGAAGTACCACGACATTGTTGAATACGTTGCTACCAATTTTTTTAAAACATAAGTAAAAGTGTCCTCTGTTTCAACGCTTTACTACGGGAAATGTTTTTTAAGTAAAAATTAAAAACAAGCAATATGGTTCCAGACACATACCATTTTTTAATCACATTTTTTTGGAACATTTACTCTTATTGCTTAAGTGACGATACGCAATACATTCATAATGACATATACACCAAGCCACGCATTAGTATTTTTGTTAACGCAGAAGATCGAAGTACTTGATTCCTTTGTCTTCCAAGATACATTTGATTGATTTTATTTTCCTTGTTATTTATTTTTCAAGTACTTCTTAGAGAATCGCTCATATACAACACTAAGGTAACGCACATTAAAATAATGTATATAACTTGTTTGCTTATACAAATAGCAGAGGTAGCTGAAGAACTCTATGCAAAAACTACTAATCCTACAAAACCAACTTTTAATTTAAGTTTTCGATGTAAAAGAAAATTTGTGTTTCATAGTATTGTATTATTTTTCCTTCCCTATAATTATGTAGCAGCCTTTAAAAGTAATTTAATAATGCTAAAAACGTTATGCTTTCTGAACCTGAGTAAGATATGTACATAAATTTATTTTTATAGGACACTAATACATGCTATTTATGTAAAACGTTTTAGTTTACATAAAAAATTGACGTTAGAATTTTAAAGATGCTTTGACCTGAAAATTAACTATTTAATTAAGAAAAACATTTCTAAAATTGTACTTTAAAAATTACTAAAGTCAAAGAAGATAATGAACATATTTTTAAAGTAGATATATTTTTAAATGATCAAAGTACTATTCGCCCATTGCATGATAAATTATTTGATTTGTTTTATCGATAGCGGTTTTCTTTAAATTTTGAAAATTTGTACAAATTCTATGGAAAATTATT
>NW_019379734.1:222849-247855 GCF_000648655.2 Copidosoma floridanum
ACGATGGTATTGATATATATATATATATGGACTAGCTAGGTTGCTTACGTAGAGAACCTCCGATCGGGATTTTTAAACATTTTTCTGGTTAATGTGTTTCTTAAAAATTTGTTCTCCAACTATTTTATTTTCGAGTTTCTTGTCTAGTCTTACTTTTAAATTTTCATGACGTTCGATAGTGCTAAAACAAAGAAAGAGAGAGTGCACGTATCTGCTGCATGCAGTGTTGGGGGGACAAACAAGAACTAAGGGGGCAAGAAAAAGTGTGACGCTTACGACTATTCTCATCAAGTGAGGACCCTACTTAAAAACCTCTGCTTCAAAAAAAAATTTACAAATCTATCATTGGATAGGCCACTTTTTAACGGCAAAGCAATTTAATCATAAAATAGTATGTTACATAACAAGGAACGAAACTTGATGATCTGCTCCACCGGCGATGAAGATTCTTGCCAGAGCGAATTATCAAGTGATGCCTCGTTTAATGTATACTTTTTTTCTTACTGCTTTGGCTAAAAATTGGTTTATTAGGCATCAGAAAACTATTAGCTCCAGTGATAAAAGGTTATTTTTATCGAAAAAGTGAAGGTCCTGTTCCATCCACTAATATTCATGGACTAAGTAAAGCGAGGATTGTTGGTTAGCAGATGTTAAGAGGCCCGAGAAGCAATAGAAATAGGTTAGAACAAGTAAATTTTATTAAAAATCCCTTTAATTTTATTAGGTACTCCGTGGCATCATTTAAATCTTATTATTTAATACATATTTTTTTTATTAACAGCATTCAAACATTTACATGCTAATATGATTATTCCTTTGACTACTGGGTATCGGTTACTAAAAAAGTCACATGTTTGATCCTTGTACAATTTTCCAACAATCATTTAATCATTGTTTCTAGTTTTAGATTTAGGTAAGAAATTAACTATGTTACATATTAGTAAAAGCGATTATATATATTATACAATAAATTTATAACTATACCCGAGTTTGACACGTGTTCTATGTAGAAGTTTTCTCACCGCTGGAAAGAAATCCATAAACGCAGCGTATGTAAGTACTTAATACTTGAGCACTTTTGTACTGCTGCTCGCTCTCGCTCTTTATCTCTCTCTCTCAAGCAAGAAAAAGTAGGGACCAAAAAGTTTTCTCATCCAACCCCTCTACATGATAAAGACGTCACGTTGATACGGTAGCAACATTGGCTTTCATCCTTATAAACTGCTACCCAATCTTAAACTTTCAGATAAGGTAGTAAGAAATAGTCATCATTTACGCCAGTATTATCTGATATCGTTTAAAATTTTTTTTTCTGTTTTGTGACTTTCTTAAAATACTAATGAAGACAACAATAAAATAACACGTTATATACTATTAAGTTAAAATTATGCTTATTAATCCTATACATTTGTCAGCTTGACTTAAATATGAAATTATACTGCCCATCAGCTATATTTAACGATAGTGTAGCGTATAAATCTCCTGAAATGAAAATTCCTTAAGCAAAATGTGAGATACTTAGGCTGCACATGGAGCGCAATAGAGCGAGCAGGATAGAATTGTCCCCATAAGCGACTGTGTTAAGTCTATTGCGCCGCACAATAGGGCTATCCTGCAGCGCGATAGACTCAACACAGCCGCTTATGGGGAAAATTCTATCCTGCTCGCTCTACTGCGCTACATGTGACTGCAGCCTTAAAGACAGTGCAGAGAAAGTCAGTGAGCAAAATAGAAGTTGACGTACATTATAGGCATTCCACAGAATTATTCTAGCCCAGATTTCCCCATTGCTAAGCGTCAGATGATAATTATCTGATAATTACCTGACATTTTGGCATGATTTTCACCTGATATTCACCCAAGTTTCTTATGATAATTACCAGATGTCAAGCTGATTTTTCCCCTAATGTGTTACTGGTGATAATTAGCTGATTATCAGGTAAAAATCAGCTAAATATTATGTGAATATCATGTGAATATCAAGTCAGCTTTCCTTACAGCTTATTAAACGGAGTATCCCCAATACTTACATGACATTAACTTGATATTTCGATGATTTTCATTTAATAACCAGCTGATTTTCATTAATTACATATCAGGTGATAATCAACTGAGAATAAAATAATGATCATAAGAAAATTGAGTAAATATCAGGTGAATGTGATGTCAAAATGTCAAGTAATAATTAGCTGATTATCATCAGATGCTTAGCAGCTGGGATGGTCAAGATTAATTGAAAATTATGAAAATTGAAAACTTAAAATCAGACGTCAAATAAACAACGCATAATCTATTTTGTCCTTTTTTTTCCTCAACCCATAATAAATTGTACTAAAAAGAATTTTGAACTAATCTTATAGGGGTATATCACATAACACTTATTCGTCAAAGGGCGCGATTGTGCCATGGAAAAAATATTGTCAATTACGTATAACAATATACTTACATGTGCAATTTAAACTTGTGTGCCTATAACCTGTGTACATTTTATATATAGGTGACTCGTATGTACAATCATACTGTTATACGTTAACGACTAAATTCTATCTATGGCACAGTCATTTCATCTTACTGACTTATTTCTGCAGGTTAAATCTAGCTCAAGATCGGTGGGGTAAGAAACCATTACGTTCCACGTAAGCTTATTGGAGATATTTGCAGGACGTGGCGTTACACTCATAATAAACTTTTTTTTTAATACAACGTATTGACTAAGAAACAGTTGTCGAAAATTCTTGATTCTCTTAAACATATTAAAACAGTAGTTTAAGTGACATTTATTGTTATTTGGAAATGAAAAATTGGACTATGAGTTATAAGTTTGTCAATCAATTTTACGTCTATCTCATCTCATTTTTAATGAAACTTGCCAAATCCAGGCCAGAAATATTGCTACGAACGTCTAAAACATACGTCAACTCATATTTTTCTAATAAATTATCTAGTAATCAAACAAATGAGTTTCTAAGGCTTAAAACTCAGCTAACCTCATGGACAAAGTAGAAAACATTAGGTTTTGCTGGACTGCCCTTAAAACAATAAGAAACTTAATTTAAAACTTATTATTTTTAAAGCGTTTTCCGTAACAATCTCATGTTAAAATTTCATAGAAAAACATTTTTTGGAGGTAAGACGATGGTATTGATATATGGACTATAAATAAAACTAAGTAAAAGCATTAATTGCTGTTTCCTATGTAATAAGCTGGTATAACATAATTTCTACTTTGTATAATGCAGTTAATCTTTTTCGCTTCTATCACACAATTTTATAAAACAGTTATAGTGTGACATGAATGTTACGATAATTACTGTATTCAAGACTGTAAGAAGTTTAAAAGATTTGTTTATTTATTTTCATCATTTAACAATGCTATCGTTCAAATAAATGTAAGTAAGAGATCGATCAAGAGAATTGGTCAGTGGGCTCATTATTGACGTAGTTCTCGAAATCGAATCTTGTCTGAGTATGTCTATTATTAAAGAACATTATTCATTAAATATTAAGCTAACTACAGATACATTTTCAAAGCAAAAATTTATAATATGTTACAATTTTGTTAATACAATTTATTCAGTGAAATCTATCTTAAGGATTGTCATAACTAGAAAATGCTTTTAATAATTTTTTTTAATAGTCTTTACATTTGCTACACAAGTTATTTTACACCAGGGCTCACACAAGTGACCGCTTTTTACAGTAGCCATGAAACGTTTAATGCCATGGTCAGTCATCATGCTTTATGCACGCATTATGCACTGTATAATAAGATTAAAGACGCAATAGTAACTATTAAGATTTCAGGGTTATGAGGTTAGGGTTGGAGACCTTAAGGTTATTGGATTATTCTGTAAAATAGTAAAGTAGCTAGAGTTATAGATAATTTTTGTTATTTCTGGGACTCTAGAGTCACTTTTCGAAGCTCACCTCCACATTTCATAAAAATATTTCGCTGACCAATTGTAATGAACATACTTTTTAAAGCACATAGTTAAGGAAGCTACTTTTTAAATTATAAGGCAAAACGCTTATTTTTCAACTTATTCAGCAAAAAGGTTGGTATCCCAATTGTTTGTTAAATAGTTTACTTATCAAACTTTATTGCAAAAAAGTAACTTTTAAAATCAACTTTTCCCTGCACATTTCGAAGCACCCTAATTTTGATGTATCTTATACAAATAAATACAGTAAAACAATTTTTGCACTTGTAAAGACTAAAATTCTGGTTAAAAAAGGGGTTAAGTCATAAGGTGAATTTTAACGCATGATGTTTGTTCTTATGAATAATTGAATAAATTTATAAGTAAATGAATAAATAAAAACGTAACAACGTAATTTTCATTCCGCAACTGTGTCAAAATTACTTGTTAATTTCAGTGTAATAATTAACAAATTAATTTGGACTTAATCTTTTGCTTACTTAATATTGTAAACCTTCTTGATTCCTTGGCTAGTTAAAATTCTTCATTGCAGCACTGCTTCCAATCATGTTTATATACAGTCTTACATTTTTCATAAAGATCATATGCCACTTTAGATGTAATTTTCTGATCTTCAGGTAAGAACTCAACACGTCTTACGCAACAAATTAGTTGTTACATGAGACGAACAAGGATTCATGTAGCAAATCTTAGATGAAACTAACTCAGATGGATAGACTGTCAATAACAATCAATTACTGATAATGCTGAAGACGTGCAGTTGTACTATAACCCACCCTTCATGTGTTCTTGTACATTTAATTTGGTAAAAATAATGCAAGCAAAAGTAAGATAAAAAGCTTTTAAATTCATAATTTGAAAAAATTTTAAGTATTTACGATATTTACGAGTTAAATATCACATTTATTCTTAAAACTTCAAAACATACCCTTCTACATCTTCTGTAGTATAATCAAAAGGCACACACTGCAAGCGTACCAAAATGAACCATCATTTAATATGTTTAAAAACACAAAAATAAGTTACACTTTGAAAAAATAATATTTATTGAAACAAGTTATATTTTAAGCAAGCGTAAAGTCAAATATTTTAAAGTGTCATCAGCGTAACCAGATAAAAATATAAAAATAAGACGGTTTTTTTCAAAATTAACTTTTTTCCTTTAAATTTGATAGCTAATTTTTTGCTGAGTAATTTTGAAAGTTACCTTTTTGCTGAATAGTATGAAGAGTAATTTTCTTTTAAAATCTTATAACAAGTAGTCTTCTTGTCAACGTACTTTGCAAAATTGCTTTATTGCTTGCAGCCAACAATTTAGTAGTGAGTTAAATAAATGTGTATTAGAATCCTTGATAAAATTGTAGCTATATATAATTAAAGTGGTCTTCTAAACAAGAGAATTCAAGCATATTGTATCTTGGTTTTAGTAAAGAAAAAGTTATTAATCGTAATATTGTAATGCAGCTCAGTATGAGTAAGTATACATTTTAGTAATTTTAGTTTGTTAATTATCGTACTATGATTGAAAGTTATTATGTTATAACAAAAAATAAGCTGATGGATTTTGCTATCATGATTTAAATTGTACATAAGAAATACTACTAAGGTTTTATATGTGCAAAAATGTTAAGGGATCATACATTTTTTAATACCTTAAGTTTGTCATATGTAGCGTAAGTTTCCATCAGTAGTATTTCGTAGGATTCACATACGCGTTCCAATGTCTACAAACAATTTTTTGAATTCTTTTCTACAAATTTTACTTTAATAGTTGTGTATATACATTTAAAAAGAAACTTATTTCGTTATTAGTGCATACTAAAGAAGTAAGTGTCGTAGTTAAATGTATACTGTCATACATTATTAACCAAAATTTGACAAAGTATTATTTTAATTGAGTTTTTTTATAATAAAAATCAACATTTTCTTAGTTACTTTGTTGAGATGGATTTTTTGGATACTCGAGTTTTGTCACTTAATGAACAATAAAAATAGTAAGTTTATAAATTTTCTGTTACAACTAAAGTAAGAACAATTATATGTAACCTAACGTTGCATAGGTCTTGACATAAGGTGCGTCCACTTTGCAGTTTTCCCTGAAAAAAAAAAAAAAAATTTCATTAAATCGTTGCATAATTATTCCTTAGTTTATATGATATTTCAGAAAAAATCACATTCCAGTATTTTTAAATGGTTAAAGTTAGACTTATAGCTTGTTTTATCTTCCTAACAATTCACAGATTTCATATTATATAAATCATTCTGGTGCATAATTAAAAAGCCTAATAAAACAATGAGATGTGCGAGTGATGACTTGTACAAGATCAAAAAGAACAAAACTTGACTAACTTTTTTACTAATAATATTCTCTAAAATTCACGTAATGAAGAATGTACGAAATATCAAATCAGAGATAACGTCCAGCGAAGAGATATTTCTCATACCATAGCTAAGCCTGCACTAACAAAATATTGTTTTGTGTGAGCTGTATTGGTGCCCTCCAATAAATTGAAAAGTAAGGTTGTCAGTGATTCGTTAAGTTCAAGATTCAAGAAATAATTACACCTGCAGAATTTGTATTTGTCAGTTTAATATAGCAACATTTTGCAGACTATTTGTACCGACCTCATCAGGCTACAAGAGATTTTAATACAGTTACGTACGCACAACGATACAATGTAGAATATAATAAACAATATGCTACAAACTCGTCAGGTGTGCGAAAGCTTACGAGAGTTGCGATTGACTTGTCACTGGTCAAACGATAAACTACGTTATATCACAGTGCTGATATAGCTGGCATGACAAAGGTAGCTCGGGACATTAAAACTTTTATAATAACGGAAGGTATGATTTATTATATGATTAGGTATAGTACGTCTTTCTTTTTGTCAATGTTAGATATTTTATTGAAATAACAACCAGCATTGGCTTTGAGCCCAATTCCGAAGTCACGCGCCCACCGTGCACTTTGAGAGCAATTGAACGTGATTGGAAAAGGACAGTACAATGAATTGATTTGTATATTCTTGTAGAGAAGCGACGTTTAAGGGTTGGCTACCTGGTAAATGGAGCCGGAAGCTCGATTTCTTAATGATTACCTTTTCTAATTACGACCAATCGTTCTTAAAGTGCCCAGTGGGGGTGCGATTTTGGAATTGTGCTTAAGGCTAATATAGTATGCGAATTTTGCATCTGGGATAGACACTGGGAGTGGTTTTACTATTGTTCATGTGTTTTGACCTTTTAAATCTGACCTTGATGTTTTTCTAAATGTGTTTTTAAGGATAATTGTTTCTTATTAAAAGATTTTTAACCCTTATAACATGTACAGCGGGACACCTCTTGTTACCAAGCAAAATGGCTCTATCTATTAAACAAAATACAATATTTCTTTGATAAGTAATTGGATGGTCTAAAAAATGAATTAAAACTTGTCCCAAAGAAGTAGGTTTTTTAAATTAGTCAAAAGTGAAATCTTTTAAATTTAGGATTATAGTAAAATTTAAGAAATTAAGTTTTGTTAGCAGCATCGATGAGTGGGTACGTGATTAGGCAATAAAATACACAACACTGTCAATTTTATTATAAAACATGGACACGTTTATTTTCATTATCTTCAGTGTAAGCTATCTTTAGTCTTTACAATCGAAGATACAATCGTAAGCTAAACTGAAATAAAGCAAGAGCAAATCAAAAGGAAAATCTTAAAAGCAGGAAGTGCGTATCGACAGACTGACTGACCCCACGAGAGAGAGTAAACTATAGGTATTAGACGCTGAAGTGCAGCGTCATGGCGTCTCGTCTTCTTGCTATTGCGCGTGCGTTAGAATTCAGTTACGAGCGCCAAATATACATCTAACACTTCCTTCTGTTCGTATCTGAATTTAACAAAACAATATAAAATGAAAAAAGGAAAGACATATTAGATTATTAACACTGAGTTATCATATTTAGATGAATAAGTAATCAGCTGAAGATGTGGAAAAAGTCGGCTTCTTGATCACTTATTAGAGTTGGTTGTGACGAGCTAAAACATACACAGAGAGATACATTGATCAGCATGTCTACTATCATCATCTATCTATTATCAATTTATTAATTTTTCTATCTCAAGTTCAAGTTTGATTATCATGCAATTTACACTGATTAACATTTAAAATTTTTTTCGTCAGTCTTTCATGTTGTTTAAACGGCTGGGGTCTTGTAAAAATGTCTGCTAGTTGTTCCTTGAATGGAATTCATTTAACGATTATTTTTCCTCTGGATACACATTCCTTAGCGTAGTGAGCATTGATCTCGGTCATGTGTCTCAGTCTTTTGCCACCATCTATATGAGCACTTGCTCTGACAGCTTTGTTGTCACACCAAAGGTCCACAGGCAACAAAATGTATGACAGTATTGAGCTGATTGAGCGTTCCAATCCTATTAGCTCCTGCCTTGCATCACACATCGTCACATATTCTGCCTCGCAGGTTAAGATTGCAACGTAACTCTGCTTCCTTGTCTTCCAAACAACTGTATCGCAATACAATCTTATGAGGTATCCACCTGTCGTAATTGAGCCTTTACAGTCTGCCAAACTCGCATCTGAAAAGACTTCCAGCTTATTTTTCCGGCCTCTGTAAGTTAATTCCAGAGTTCTGGTGTGTTAGTTATCGAAAGACTCGTTTGACCATTCTCTAGTCATCGGTTGGGCAGATTTGGTGTCTGCTTAATACATTTACAAAGTGAGAAATGTCTGGTCTGACTGTGTTAGCCAGATACAGCAGGCTTTAAACTGCTTCTCTGTGAAGTACATTTTCTTCAGTTTTAGTTTTGTTTAGTTCTCCAGTTTCTTCCGATTCTTATCTATCTTTTCTTTGCCAATTCAGTGCTTGATTTGTCACCATTGGTGTTCTTTGTGGCTTTGAGTCGGTCAATCCAAACCTTTCCAGAACTTTGTCGAAGTATAGTGTTTGCGTAAGTAAAATTGAATTATGTTTTCTATCTCTTTTTACTGTGATAACTAGGAAAGTGCCAACCTCACCAAGATCTGATATTTCAAAGTCGGACTCCAGACCCATCTTAATTTCTTTTAGTTTACTTACTAATTTCTTGCTATCATGATGTTATCTTTATATGGAATCAAGATTAAAAGGATAACTTTTTCTTTCCATGCGTAACGGAAAGTTTCACTGGTGTGCGTTTGTGATACTAGTTTCAGTGCAGCACCATACAAAAACACTCGTTCTATTTCTTCAAGCTGATCTTGAGTCTATAAAGGGCTTTTTCTAGATTACATACTTTATTTTTCTTAAGTTAATCTTTGTCAAGCAGACCTTCAGGAAACTCTATAATTATTTCTTTCTTAATTGAAACATTCATAAATGCTGTCTTGACATCCAGCAGACAAGCCTTTAAGTTAAATTTATTAAAAGTTGATATTACCGATCTCACAAGAGCCAACCCAGATAACCCACTACAGATTTCATGGTTCCCATCTTCGTCTATCTTCTTCTTTAAGACTCGTCTGGAATCTATGATGTTTGGCTTGCTTCCTTCAACATTTATAGTTGGTCTATCTACAATTTTCTATATTTCATTTTATGCATCAGTTACAATTTTTCATAGATTGCTTTGAAGTTTTCTTGAACAAGCTCTTTATTCTTCCTCGGTCGTCCTCATTTTATTTTAACTCCTTGTTCTCCCTCCGTTTCTAATAATACTTCAAGACTATCTCTACTAAACTTAATAAACCATTCATCTTATTTAATGTATGTCTCATGATTATTTCAGTTTGCTATTTCATCATTTTTCCAGACATTTCTAAATACAAGTCTTTCATAAAATCATACACTCAGAACCTCATAAAATTTGCATTCTCTGGTCTTAGAAAAATGTAGCCAGTAGTAGTACAATCAACCAGTACTACTCGTATACCTTGTGGGCTGTATTTGGTTCCAGTGTTTCTTTGTATCTTAATAAAGGTCACACGACCAAATCTTATTTAATTTATTTCTATCTTTAAATTAGGGGGAAAATTTCCTAAGGAAGCTGTTATTTTGTTAAACAGGTGTGGTGTGCGATTATATGTATATACTGCAGCACCTAAGGTTAGATCCAACATGTTCTCCCTAAACCTTGAGTCATGTGTGTAGGTTTACACTTTGTCCTGCAATGTGCGATTGATTTGTTCTGAAACGCCATTGTATTGGAGATTGTCTGGACAGACCAGTTGAGACTCAGCTCCCAATCTCTGAAGAATTTCCACTGTTCGACCTTCTGCAAACTCTGTGCCATGGTCAGTTCTGTAATAGCACATCTTTGCATTGAAGTCCAGTAGATTTCGTGCACTAGTCGCAAATTTGTCCATACAATTTCTTGCTTTACTTTTCACTTTCACAGGGTATGCTATCGTCAATATTAGGTAGTCATCTGTGTATACTATCATGAATTTGTATCTTTTAGGATAAATTGTTTTGATGCCCTCTGTCTTCTAGTGTTTAGAGGCAATCATTAAATTTTAGCAATATGACACACCTTGCATAATGCAATGAAGTGATTAAACACAGACTTATTCAGATATTTATTGTCCAAAAACTTTCTTTGCACTTCTTAAGATATTCCAACGATAAATGCCCGAATCTTGCGTTTCAGAGCATGGCTCTGCTATTTCTTCTAAGTATTTTATACCTTTATATAAAGTGACTTTAAGCCTCTGAAATCTCACTGATCATTAGTTCTTTACTATCATTAATTTTTCTATCTCTAATGGTTTTCTCAAACTTATTTTGTTGATCGGTATCTAAACAATCGTTTTCAGATCCATTGTTTGAGATTATAGGTCAGCTCTTACTATAGTAATTGGTACTGACTTCTGAACTTTCTAAGCCATTGCCGCAGAGGCACATTCTATCATTAAGCAATCTATAACTTCTTCACGCTTCTTGTTGTTGCTTGTACTCTGACCATCTTGCACTAGTTCCATTATCTAATGAAGACTCTGTAGGCATCGGAAATAAACGTCTCGTTAAAGCGTGGGTCAAATATATCTATCTAAAGGTTATCTAAATTGATACATATGTATCTATTAACAAGCTGACGAAGCGACATCAAGTTTCCAGCGAGCATATTGGTGCATATCACTCTATCTAGGACCATTTTGTTTTTGTTATTACTACCCAAAACCCACCTTTCTCCCTCCGCTCTTAAGTTCACGGAGGAATTTTTTTATTCGCACAAGTAACCAATTTTCTTTCATAGATTTTTGGTTCTCTCCATTTACGTAGAGAGAGAAGTTTCGGATCCAACAACAAACATACTACTCGATGCATTCGATCTAAGCAGTTTTATAGTACTGAAACCTTTCTTATACTTGACTTAAATGTTTATAGGACAAGCCATCCTTGCTTTTAAACAGTTTATTAGAATCTGCAATTTATACATCTGGTACTTTATTGACAATCTTCAGGTAAAAGCCATCTCTTTTCTCATCTTTAAGAAAACTCTGAGTTTAACTGACAAGTTCAAAATCTATCAAAATCCATTTAAAATCAATCTTAGTCCATCAAGGAATTCACAAAATTTAGTATAACTTTGATTTGCAGGATCAAATCTAACAGTGTGAATTTTGTTGTATATTTGATACGCCTTCATCTGTATATCACTTCTTTTCATATCATTAATTTTTGCACTATTACCGTAGGATAAGTAAAAAAAATACTCTGTTTCAATAATCTGAGGATAATGTATCAAGTACTAAATTTAAAGTCTGCTCTTTATCTTCAATCAACTTTTAAATCCCCTAAATATCTTTCTTGTGGTCTCCTGGCTCCTTTAGTCAATTTAATCTTAAGATCATTATTTCTGCCTGCCATTTTCTTATGCAAATTATCTATCTGTTCCTTTAAATTATCTTTTCTATTGATCAGGTCCTTTAACATGCTATCTATAGTTTATGTACTAATCAAATCTTTTTATTTAGTTATTTATTCATTTCTTTTAATTTTTAATATTTTCTATCACTGATTTAAGCTTATTAATCAAAATCAAGTCTTTTTTTTTTTTTTTTTTTTTTTTTTTTTTTTTTTTTTTTTTTTTTTNTATTTAATGTGCTATCTTGTAAGAATAATCTTGTATTAATTCAATCTATCTTTCTATTTTGCAAAGCTTAAATTTGTTTTCTTGATAAAATAATCTTGTATCAATCAAGTCTATCTTTCTATTTTTCAAACCTTTTATTTGCTTTCCGGTTAAAATAATCTTGTATCAATCAAGTCTATCTTTCTATTGTCAAATCTTCACTATTTTTAGTTGAGGTATCATCAAAACTATCTTTCCATTTTTATATCATTAATTTGCTATCTTTATAAGGTAAAAATCCAATTTATTTTTCTATCTCTCAAATCTTTATTCTTGTCTTTAGATGAGGTATCAATCAAATTCATTTCTCTATCGCTCAAATCTTCATTCTTGCCTTTAGATGAGGTATCAATTAAATTTATTTCTCTATTTCTCAAATCTTCATTCTTGTCTTTAGATGAGGTATTAATCAAATTTATTTTTTTATCGCTCAAATCTTTATTCTTGTCTTTAGATGAGGTATTAATCCAATTTATTTTTCTATCTCTCCAATCTTTATTCTTATCTTTACATGAGGTATTAATCAAATGTATTTTTCTATCTCTTAAATCTTAATTCTCATCTTTAGATGACGTATCAATCAAATTTATTTTTCTATCTCTTAAATCTTTATTTTTATCTTTAGATGAGGTATCAATCAAATTTATTTCTCTATCTCTCAAATCTTTATTCTGGTCTTTAGATGAGGTATCAATCAAATTTATTCTTCTATCGCTCAAATCTTTATTTTTTTCTTTAGATGAGGTATTAATCAAATTCATTATTTTATCCCTTAAATCTTTATTCTTATCTTTACATGAGGTATCAATCAAATCATTTTTCTATCTCTCAAATCTTTATTCTTATCGTTAGATGATGTATCAATCAAATTTATTTTTCTATCTCTCAAATTTTTATTCTTATCTTAAGATGACGTATCAATTAAATTTATTTTTCTATCTCTCTTATCTTTAATTTTCTATCTCTTTAAAGGTTTCCTTTGTTTATGTCTATCTTGAATTTTGTTTGCACGTGACTTGTTGTATTCAAATCTTTAATCTATCTAAAAAACCTTTAACTGGAATGTGCTGCTTGTGTTAAATAATAGTGTAAATCATACCTCCACGTTTTTCCATTAAGTTAAACTGATCTCCTGTATCGTAATCGTCACTTATGTTTCGTATAATAACTCATATCAACTTATATATATTACTTCCCAGTGACCATTTAAATCTCATTTGTATCACCGGGAAACATGAGCAAGCATGGACACATGAACTCAATGCATGCGCACTACTCATGGGACGAGATACATCAGATGACTTAACCATGTTAACGTAACATGTCTATAGTCATACACAATAGCAGCATAATTCCCATGTGATCGAGCACAATCGTATGCCAGTTATTACGATGTGCTGATGCGCATTACACCAAAATTAGAAATTTAAATTTCTGCATTTTGGTTTGCGTCAGTATTAACCTTTAGTCTAAGCGTGAAAATCCACGGGGAGGATCGAGGCCGCACTGTACGGGGACTTGGAAAAGTAAACAAGTCTGACTAAGATGGCTGCTCTGTGCGCGCCATCAGCTACCAAGCCTACTGAAAGGAATACATACGCTCGGTCTGACTGAATGCAAGTCATGGCTGAAACGAAAGTCTCTCTCCCCGCTTTAAGGCGTCTCCCTCAGTGGTAGCTATAGCTATAGCAGCTAAATGAAAATTCTCGTACCCCAATGCAAGCCTGCCTCACGCGAGGAAAAACACGTGCCTACTTTTGACCTTTGAGAATGACAGAGTACTAGCTTCATGAAATGCTTCACAAATCCTATCTACTGTCATATTTATCATATCTATAACATATTTTATTACCACTCTTATACAATTTTGGTTTTGAGCCATCGAAAAATAAGACACATTATGTCAACATAATGACCGATAAAGACATCATAAGTATCATTATCAGTTACTTACTTTCTTTCTCCTGTAAATTTTCCACAATCTTTTTTACCCCACCAGCTGTCACCTCTCCAATCTGCTCGGTCTCACTTGTGGGTGATGTCAATCTCTACGCCGCCTCGTCGATGGCCTGTAAGAAAAGGGGTGCAAGAAGGCGCGGAGGGCAAAAAGAATGCGAGTAAGCGGGAGATGGGCTTGATCACAGAGAAAAAAATGGTGGCTAGCGGAGGTCTTGAATACACAACCACACTACACTTTTTAAGGCCCATAACCTGTTAGCAGTATAGATGTGTGGGTATGTGATCGGGCAATAAAATGTACAACACTGCAATTTTTATTATAAAACACGGACACGTTTATTCTCACTATCTTCAGTGTATGCTATCTTTAGTCTTTACAATCAAGGATACAATCGTAAGCTGAACTGAAATAAAGCAAGATCAAATCAAAGAGAAAATACGAAAAGCAGGAAGTGCTTATCGACAGACTGACTGACCTTGCGAGAGAGAGTAAACTATAGGTATTAGACGCTGAGGTGCAGCATCACGGCATCTTGTCTTCTTGCTATTGCGCATGCGTTAGAATTCAGTTACGAGCACCAAATATACATCTTACAAGTTTATAGACAATCTCGATTTTATGTGTAAACTGTAGGTTAAGTAGTATCAATAAATAATAATTAATATTTGGTCAATATGATCTTTAATAATAAAAAATATTACTTGATGTATCTACAAAGAGCAATCTCGTTCATTTTAAAGAAGCTATTCATCAACGGTTTTCTCACCAGAACTTACCATTCCAAACTTTGTCTCACACAGATACTGCTCTAGTTAAATGTACGGTCTGCTAATGATACACAAAGTCGATGCCCTTTTTCGTGTTGTCGTATCTTTAGTCAACGATCCTACACATTTTTTGACAAAAACGATCCACATCGATCTTAAAAATTAAGTCAACGTACCAAAATCACACTTGACTAGCAGTTTGAAATGAAGAAACAAGTGAAAAAGTATACAACCTTTTTCAAATCACATATTTATTTCTCTAGACGTTAGCTCCCTGCTTACGTATACCTCTTCAGACTTAGTATTAAAAAGCATCGATCGGTGCACATTAAGTAAAAAGAATAAATGTCGTGTCCCTATTGAAGAAATTTGGCCATGCCCGAAATTTTCAATTCATAAAACCTATTTTATGTTTGACAGTACATTTTTCTAACGAATTGGTACACCAATGAGTCTTTTAATTTCACTACTCTTAGCTGACCTTGTAATTATAATAACCTGGAAAATGTCTGTCTTTCTAATTTCAGCAATAATCATAACAATAACCCAGTCCCTTATTTCTGTTACGTCGATGACATTATACGTCTTGTTTAAAAAGAGCATATTTATTAAATATTGAACATTGTAAACTCATATTATCCTTACCTACAGTCTACACATAAAATCGAGATTGACTATGAACTCAATTTCTTGAATTTGACTATAATCCTAAATTCAAAACATTTCACTTCTGACTGGTTTAAAAACCTACTTCTTCAGGACGTACTTGAATTTATTTTTCAGTTCATCGAATTAGTCATCAAAGTAATATTCTATTTCATTCAATAGATAAAGCCATTTTACTTGGTAGCAAGAGATGTTCCAGTGTGAATATTATGAAGGTGAAAAATATTTTAATGAGTTACAATTATTCTTTACAATTAATTCACTAAAACATGAAAATTAGATCAAAAAGTTCAAAACACAACAACATTATTAAAACTACTCCGAGGGTCTATCCCACTTGCAAAGTTGTCATACCACTTACCGTTTGGAATTTCAACAAAGTATCTAACACATTCAAACCTCACAGCATTTACACGTACCCTTTGATACATAATAAACTCAATGGCATCATGAGTTTAAAAAAAGACGAAGCAGACAACCTCAAAGAGACTAACGATGTTAACAAATTTTACTGCAAAAACTGTCCAGCATCTTATATCGGTGAGATAAGCTGAGCAACTCAAATACGCGTAAATTAACACAGAAAGAACAAATAACTTGACTCTGTCGTTTATGCACATACAATTTTATGCAACGATGAGTTTAAATGAAATCATAATAAAATACTTGACAAATAAACTAATTCGAATAACCAAATTATATCTAAAACGCCCTATGTAAAGTCAGACAGTAAGAACATTAATAAAAAGGAAGACGTACTATACTTAATCATATAATAAATCGTACCTTCCGTTATTACAAAAGTTTTAATGTCCTTAGCTACCTTTGTCGTGCCAACTACATAAGCGCTGCGAAGCCTTATCATGTAATTTAGTTTATCGTTAGTGGCAAGTAAGTTGTAACACTTGCGAACTCTTGCATACTTGAGGTGATTTTGGCATATTGTAAATTATATTGTTTATTGTATCATTGTGCGTATGTAACCATATTGACATCTCTTTTAGCCTGACGAAACTGACACAAATGGTTAGCGAAGTGTTGCTGTTTTAAGCTACGAAATACAAATACTTGATAAGTTATTATTTTTTGAGGTAGCTCCCAACGATTCATTGACTACCTTGCTCCCTAAAATATTGTTTTGTTACTTCAATTAAAAGTAAGGGAGATTTGAGCAAAAATAGTTTTACTGTTTTAAGATATTTGCGATACTTGCTACATATTATTGTTTGTCTCATATTTGTAAGTGCCATAGTCTACTATGTTGCATACTTTTTATTCATATTTTTCCACTAAACACTTAAACTTATTTTACATTTTTGGTTTTCATACTCTACAGATACATTATACGAAAGGAATCTAGTAGCAGTGAGCATACATAATCCTGTACTGAAAGTTTATCATCTGACTTTCAGCTAAGGTCATGAGAAACCTAATGTTTTTTGTCCTTAATATAATAGAGGACGTTTTTATTTGTAAAAGCGGTGCCTTGTTATGAAAAAATTAAAGTTGGGACAATAGTATACAAGAGTTTATTGACAGGAAGTATAGTACAAGATATCAATAGTGCACGATATGTGTATACTTGAGTATCATTTGCACCTACTTTAGGAAAAGAGCAAGTCAGCTTTCATTTGTCTACTGTCTATTTGATATGAAAGGTATTTCCGTAACAAATCATGGACAGTAGAAAACTTTCTTTATTTCTTTGACTTAAGTGTGTCATACAATCTTTTTCAAACAGTACATAAATCTATCATGAAAACCTACTGTACAGCTCCATTCTAGTATTTTTTTGACGTTAGTTTCTTATATGTATTTTACTATAGCCGATAGTACTGTACGGTAGACGAAAATTAGAGAACTCATACTATAACTTAGTAGGGCCTATGGAGCTGGTAGGCAGGGGGTAGAATGTAATATGAATCATGGTTTTATAGTCTCAATATTTTTAACACATATTCAAGCTAAAGTAGTAGCGTATGACTTTGCTTACATAAATAAAAACAAAAAAAACAGATATTAAGGAGTCTGTAAGATAAAATACGCTTAAATTGCTTATGTTAATTGATTTAGGTGTATGAATAAGCTTAAATGCGTAGGCATTACAAGTTATCATTATTACATAAAGAAATGAAGTGGGCGGAAAATTAGTTAACGATTGTCTGTCAGCGGAAAGCAAGAGTGAAGATTATAAGTAGAATCAATAACTAGGATATTATTTTTATATTGTTTTATAACATTTCTCAAGCGTGTTAAGATTAAAACACTCGACGGAAAAGTGAAAGCTTAAATAAGCAAGGCAAAAAGAAAACAGTTTCTCAGAATAAAGACATAAAATTTTTACTGGTAGATACCCAGATGAATAATTTTAAACAAAATTGCAAATTGAATCAGAGAACTAGTACTTTATTGTATTAAAAATTGAAGCTTTATAGTAAACGCAGAAATGTACGTTAAAAACAAGGACATACAGATATAGTCAATATCAAAGACAGGAGACCAAGAAAGGTTCATGCAAGCGTAATTTGACTTAACATTCAGATAAAAGCAATAAATCAAGTGCAACTGCTACACAAAACTTTTTTTCTGTGTTATACTTTCCACCTAAGTAAAAGTTACAGGTAGAGGCAATTGTTAAGCAACTAGACAACATTATATAATTCTATGAAAAAAGTGTAAATTTCAATAACAACTAATTATTCACAAGTATTCTTTATGTTAAGTGTTATTAAGTCGGGAAGACAGATGGAGAGAAAGAGAAGGAGAGAAAGAGAATCATAGGTAATCTGAATGCTTATGCAGTTGAAAGAAAAGGGGAAGTAGAGAGCGTCAGAATCACTACAAAAAAGTCTTTCATGTACGTAAACAATGAGTATATCCATAAATAGCACTTCTCTGCTCTTTCTTTTTTCTAGTGCTCAAGCTGAACGAAAATAGAGGTAATCAACAGTGCTCTGAAAATTGACAGATGATCTAGCGAAATAGATACTAGTGCCTTAAGTAGTGGAGTACTTGCATTTTTCCTGAAGAGATCGGATTTAAGACCCACTCAGACACTTTTTCACGAATACCTCTATGGTTCTTTTAATATATCCCAAACGCTGTGGAGCTCCTCATCAGTATGCTACCGTTCTATCTGAAAGTAAGAGAAACTGTGCCTAGATCTGCGGTGTAATGTGTATCGGGCCGTTAGAGCAGTAGGTAGTAATCTACGGTGCCTCAGGTTGTTAGTTCTCGAGTATACATATTTGAAAAACACAAAAAACAGATTCAATATGACTAACCATTGTTACACTAAATGACACAAGGTCAACCACAAAGACAAAGACAAAAGATGGTCTAGTGTGACTTTAAAGGATTTTAAAAATAAGCCAAATCCAAATTAAAAAACAAATGATTCATGGAGCTTGAAATTCATATTTAATCCAAATAGACATATACATAAGAATAAAGGTACGTTACGTCACTAGGGCACCAAGTACGAACATAAGCACCCGAAGGGTGCGGTTGTTCTATGTTGGTGCTCGAGTCGCGTATAATTTTTTTCTTATCAAGAGCGCAAAGTACAATTTTGTGCCTGTAGACACACTTAGCGCCTTGTAAATTACTTTGAGCCCTGGGGCAGAAGAGTATTTTGGGCTCGAATGGCAAAAAATTTTTCTGCCCGTTGGCCCAAAGTGATTACAAGGGCAAAAAGTGTAGCCCAAGGGCGCCAAGCGGCAGTTGCACTTTATACCCATGGTAAGAAATAGTAGTTTTTGTTGGATACGTGCCATCGTCTCTGGGCCTATTTTGCGGCCCGAGGGACCTGTAAAGCAGGGCCAGAGGGACGTAAGGTATCCCCTGAGCGATAGCGCTTATGTGGAAAATCCTATTTTTCCTACCGAGGGCACACCAGTCTTTCAAAAACGCCTGAGGTGGTGAAAATAACTATTCTGTCGCAGTTTAAGCAATTACTGTTAAGATATTTCAGTATAACATTCTACTTGGCCGTTTCAGAGTGAGCTATTCTGAGTAAAACTATAGAAGATACCTTAAATGATCATGAACTTTAGAATGATTAGTTTATTAACTCATTTTCAAGTCTTATTAAAGTTAACAGATGATTATGCATGTATATTTGTGCATAATTATGAGTTTCTTACTTGGAAAAATATCTTTATTAAAATATACAGACAATGAATAATAGCCTAGAATAAAGTGAATGAACATATAAAATCAAATGAGTAAAATGCTTGTATGAATAACAATAATGAAACCCTAGTAGTGCAGTCCAATAAAAACCAATAAAAAAAAAAATTTCATAAGACTCTGATGTGTGTTTGCACCCTTAATGTTCTATAAAATCCATAGCAAATCAAAGATTTATTTGTTTGTATGGGAAATACCTTACAAATAATCAATGTAATTTTATGATGATACACAAATATTTAATAAATAAGAAATTTAGCTCTATACATAACAAGTGACTTTTATAGGAGTACATGGGAAACATATCAGCATTTATTAAATACTAATAGATTGTATTGGATCTTATTCGACTGGAAAAAAAAGACAGGAAACTGAATTATTACTTTTATAATAGTCTACTGGAGAAGCACAGTAATAATTATATTCACCTTTATTCGTTATAGTAGGATTTAGTTACGTCATTTGAATCATGTTTTTATTGGTTTTTACGCTAATTTAAGTTAACAATCTTTATAGGACAGTACTTTTATTTTAAAAAACCATCAAGAAGTGAATTAATGATTTATTGGCGTTTACGGAAAACACCTCACAATTAATCTATGTGATTTTATGATGATATGCAAATATTTAATAAATAAGAAATCGAACTGTATACATAACAAGCGACTTTTATTGGAGTTTATGGGAAATATATCAGCATTTATCGAGAGTTAAATAAGCCTGAACTACACAGTATCCTACAAGCTTTGTTCAGTAAATGAATGGTTGTGGAAATTACTGCATTACGGATTTTTATTGAATTTTGCAGGTGTATCTAAAATCTAAGACCTCTGCGTTTAAATTCATCTTTGTTTTGGAATTGTCAAGTAAAATCCGAACATGGCACGATACTTTTGTTGAAATATTGGTTTTTATTATATACAACAGCGATTTAAAGCATTGATATTATTGGTTTTCATTGAGAATCTCTGCCCAATTTCAATTGTAGTTATTTTGTACTACTAAATTAGTGTATTTGTTTTCTATTATGTTTTTTAACAGCATTGGTACTACTACATGATCAGTTTCTTATGGATTCTTATCGTCATTTGTAGATTTACCTTAAAGTTCTTCTTTTGGCCGATAAAGTTTATTGGAGTTCATAAAAAAAACGCGATTTCTGTGAGCAATTGTTTACAATTTGTTGGAACTTATTTTACTTTACAGCTATTCATGTGATTATTTCTATTGGCTTGTATTGAGTAGTATACTATTGTATTGAAAACTGTATAAGATTCGATGTTAAAAAAAAAAATCATCCACTGAAGAAGATGGTACATTAAACTTAACGTAAAATCGATTATAAAAAATAATTTGTTTTAAAAGTACTGCATTTAATAATGACTGGTATGGGTCTGCCTATAACTTTACGATTTGTGCGCATTTATTTGTAAGTTTTATTGCCAAAACCGGATAAGTATCAATAAAATTTCATTTGCAATAAGCGCTAAATGTACCAGAAATAACAGACAAATATTCCAACGTACAGATTATGAAAAGTGCATATAATATTAATTAGATAAGTTACATATAGTTTGCAACAATTACCTTATGAGATTAATTAACTATAAATGCTATAAAATGGTGATTCTCAAATAAAAACACAAATAACTGATAAAGGTAATATAATAATGAGTGAAAATATTTCTGAATAGTTATATAGAAACAAGAGTTAACTAATTCCTATAAAATCGAACTTATACTAAATTCCACTTTGCAAATAACACGTTAACTATTTACCAAAAATAATGTATTGGCTATATACGATAAGCTCATACAGAATTCATTTATAGTATTGAAACCATAAGTTGCATGATGGTTTTACAGATGAGTCCCAACACATTTTTTTAATGTTTTTTTGTCAGCTGTAAGCTTTTTATGTATGATGTAAGCTGCAAAATACACATTAGTTTATGCAGATATTTATTATTTAGCAAACTCAGAAGCGATGATCATCAGAATTCATTTATCGTATTGAAAGCATAAGTTACATGATGGTTTTACAGATGAGTCCCAACACATTTTTTTAATGTTTTTTTGTCAGCTGTAAGCTTTTTATGTATGATGTAAGCTGCAAAAATGAATAACAAATATTACACATTAGTTTATGTAAATTTTTATTATTTAGCTAACTCTAAAACGATAATCGTTAGAAAACATTACGTGGAGGAGAATTAAAGCTTGTTACAGCATACATGCGTAATTGAAATTAACTAGTATCCTAAGGAAAAACAAAGTTTTGGATAAAGAGATCGATGCCTAAAAATTAAACACAATTTGTAACAAAATAAATTTATGTACACTGATAAACCGGAAGAGACAAATAAATTCCAATAGATTACGGCCATTGGCATTTGCACCCGTATAACCGAATTCAGATATGTAGAATTTTGAACATATGTTAAGCTTAAGAGCATAGTTAAAAATTGCACTTTTCTTTTAAATTGCAATAAATAAAAAAGAAAAGAAAAAAAAATAACCTGATACATTTGACACCTCTGATAAAAGATACATAAGCTAACGGTTTAAGACAATACTTTTCAGTAAAAATTGAATTGGTTATTAATAAGAAAAAGTTATTAAAATATTCGTTACCAAATAACTGTAAACGCACATAAAAAAAATATTAGATTACTAATGGGAATCGTCACATAAAAATCAAAAATAATTGAAAAAAAAAAGAATTTATGTAGACTGATGAATCAGGAGAGACAAATGAATTCTAATACATTATTCAGGCTATTGGCGTAATATCAGTTTTTGCACACGTGAATTCCCATTCAGTCATATAAACTTGCAAACGTTTGATAATATCACAAGCATGGTTACGAATTGCGATTTGACTATAAAATACAATAAAAAAATTATAATAAATACACATAATAATACGATGAGATTACCAATGGGAATCGTCACATAAAAATAAAAAATAATAAAAAAAAAAAAATTTATGTACACTGATGAGTCAGGAGAGACAAATAAATTTCAATACATTGTTGAGGCTATTGGCTTAATATCGGTTTTTGCACCCGTAAATTCCCATTCAGTCATATAAACTTGCAAACGTTTGATAATATCACAAGCATGGTTACGAATTGCGATTTGACTATAAAATACAATAAAAAAATTATAAGAATTATCTGATAAATCTTCCAATGGTTCAACAAAATTCTTTTCAGTAAAAATTTTAAGGGTTTTTACTCATAAAAACGTATAAAAATTTTATCAACAAATAACTATAAACACACATAAAATGTTTTATAGGATTACCTCATACGATTAGATTCAATGGTATTCCTATAAACTCCAATAAACTATTTATTTGGCTCTGAAAATACGATCTTAGATACTGTTATTTGAAAAAAAATTATGGGCTTTTTACTATGAGCTCGAATAAAATAAATTGGCTATATATGTGGCCAATAGAAAACATTAAAACTTTTATTGGGTCTTCATGTTGTGCAATCACACTCACCGTTTTTTTATCGGGTTTTATTGGACTGCAGTACTAGGGTAAAGTTAATAACAAATATCATGAGCTGATCATTTTCGTATTTTAATTTATGAAAAAAAGTACAAACTTTTCATAATATGTTATTTCCAACAATTAAGCCTGTTGCTTTATGTTAAATTATAATTTTAGGTATCTAGAATGACAAAGTTTAATATTTTTTGAAGTTTTATTCTTATAGGCACGTTATACGTTAAAGTAAATAAACGATTTTAGAGACTTTGGATAATGTTTAATTGATTCTTCATGTATGTACTCTTGTCAAGTTGTTATACTCTGAAAGATAATCTGAACTTTAATATTTTAAAAGAACTAGTGAAAAAAGTAGGAGATATTTACTTTCATTGTTGACATTTAATGGAATTACAACTTTTCATTTAATGAGTTTCAGTACATAACAGTGATAAGTACTACAGTAATATGAGATAATTCAATGTGCCTGCTTTTCAGGATTCAGTTACAGTGTTTAGTAGGCTGATATAGCATTTTATTTTTTGGTCATTTAAAAACCGTTTTACCTGGTTAAATAATAATTTATTGATTATGGAAGCCTTACTATGTATACTAATTAAAATGCCACGCTTAAATAAATATTTAATAAGGATAAAACTACGTTTCAATATTTTAAACTCCGGCGCAAGCCAAGATCCAAGCTTCACCCAGATGCGTAAATGCCCCTCCTCTTATTCCTTTGAAAGCGAGCTGGCCTCCAAAATTCTTCGTTATTTTCCTTCTTCTTTCTTCTCTTACGCCCTTTTGTCTTCTAGGAGAGTCGTCCTCACGGACTTGTCCCATGTGAGGAGGTTAGTTTTTAGTCAGTAGACACACTAGGTAGATCCGACACTACCACTGGCTTAGCTGGGATGTCTATGAAGATTTCTCCCTCCCCACTTCATCAAAGAAAAAAAAAATATTTAGAATTTGTTGGTTTAGCAGTGGTAGTCCAGGGACATACGGAGGTATGTTTTGGATGAACACAATAATAATGCGGAATGAACAAGATGAAGAGTAATGTATTAAATACAACTAAATAAATACACATATAGAGCACAAAACGTGTGCGCCAGCAACGTGTACTGCTCAGAATGAGCCTCGGCACGGGAATGTCATCGCTGTAATGCGCATGTAAGACATATTAGGCGCGCTGTCTCTCTCTTGTGCATACTCATACGTATACGATCGTGTTTTGACATACGAAATATAATTTTAACACAATTTAAAAATCCGTATTAAATACTATGTTTACTTTAAAACAAGTTGAAGTAATTTTTTCTCTCGAAAAGAAAAAATTATTAACAAAGTTTTTATAATTCTCATAAAAAATCAAATATATTTTCCTCACCATCCTCTAATTTAATACTGTATACTAAGTTTAATACAGCCGTCATGTCAAAAGCATAAATGTAAGAAGTTACTAAGTATTAATAACTATTATTTAATTTAGTTGCATTTCATAGACACAATTGTAAAAGAATCTTATAGCAATACAAAAAAAATGAACATACAATGTTGCTCTTGGTCAAACGTTTATTTAAATGTTAAATAATAACAAAAGTAAGTTATAGTCTAAGAATAAAAGATTAGTAACCAAACCAAATATTTTTTAGTCTAAACTCGAACGAAAACTACACACAGTCAAGCATGTATTAGTTAGTATTAAATAAACTGGTCCAATATATTAAAAATGATAATATCCATTTCTAAGGAAAAATAGTTGTTATCAAATAAACAAATTATATGAAAGAAATAAACAAAAATTATATTAATTTTTAAGCAAGCAGGTATTCTTCATACGTAAATTGTGTA
>NW_019379734.1:255668-315410 GCF_000648655.2 Copidosoma floridanum
AAAATTTCCTAACTTTTTATTTTGTATTTTTATATTTATCTTGTTATTTTCTATTATTACTATTGAACGCGATAAAAAGTCTGATTCTATTGAGTTTATTTTAGTAACTGACTTCTTTCTTAGATAGGCAAGCCTCGTTGACTTTTAACCCAACGGTTTTGTTTAATGTTATAATTTAATTAATTAGTTTTGTTCACTGATTCCTACTTGGCTGTGGAGAAAGTTTATTAATAAATAATACCTATAAAAAATGGGTTCGAATCGGTAATGCTTGCTCGCTTAATAAAAAATTCAATAACTCAAAATGATAAAAAACAGCTAGGCCCCTAACAACCAATGCTTACCCGTACAAGAAAAAATTTACTAATCAATCGTACTCAAAAACCATTGGAATTCTCATCATTAGTGTTTCGTTGCCTAAGGGCTTAATACTTTTAAGCAGTTATGTTTCTAATCACCGATATTTGATAATATGAGAAAAAAATTTATTCGATAATAATACTAAATGCAGTCAGATTTTAAAACACTGATGCTTGCTTGCTTTTAAGTACATTTAATTAATTAATACGATTAAAAAATTATGGCGCTTCTTTTCACCCATGCTTGTTTGCTAAAAAAAAAAAACTAACAAAAAACTAATAGTTTGATATAGTTAGGTTACTCATCACTGACGCTTGCTCCACTGACACTATTTTTTGTTAATTAACTACACTAAAATAACTTGGGTTTCTAAGTGCAGAAGATGGCCTGTCTAAGAGCATACTGTATTTAGGAAGTTTGGGAGAAAAGTTTCAAATGTAGAATATTACCAAAAAAATGTATGCTATGTTTAAGCATATCAGGAGTGCACATGAATTTTTTCAGACTTTTCACCAGGGAAATTTTCGAGAAAAAAATTATGTAATATTGTCAGTTTAACACGGTCTTTTAGAAAAAAAGGTTAAGTAACTTTTTAATTCAAAATTACGGTGCATCATAAATGTGTTAGATTAAAAAAAAAAACGTTTTCATCGTTACCTTAGCACAAGAGCAAGATGATCAACAAAAAATATCATGACTCGCAAAGCGTTTCTTAAAAATAACATACTCCCAAGTCTCCTTAGCTAATAATTAAAAAAAAGCGTTTGGGTTACTATTTACTTAACTTTGCTTGCCTAAAAAATAATTTATTAATTAATAATACAAGAAAGCAGTCGGTCTTCCAATTGCTGATGCTTGACCGACTGGGAGGATGCTGTATGAATAAGCAATGCTTGAAAAACTGTTGGATTTAAAATCACTCATCCTTGCTCCCTTGAAAATATGTTTCATTGCTCTTCTATACAAAAAATCAGGTGGGATGTTTATTGCTAGAGCTTACTCTGCTGAGGGCACATTTGGTAAATAAGCAGTAATTATAATTAATATTTTAATTTATTATATCTATTATTACGAATGTTTATTAGTTTATAAGTGTAGTCCATGTATATCCACTTATAGTATTAAAAATCAGTTGGTTTATTCATAACCAATACTTTTTTACCAACAAATGAGTTTTGCCATCATTCATTTTTTTGAAATACTCCTCATTTTTCAAAAAGCTAACGGAGTTTAAGTTGTTATCGTTACTTTAACATTTGAGAACAGCTAGACTATTTTTATAACCTTAGATATTTTGCCTCTTTAATAATTTTAAAATCAAACTTTAAAATACAGTTATACACTGTAGATCTTTGCTCTCTTCTTCTAGAGTTATTTCTATTATTCTAAATTTACATTTGAAAACAATTGGTTTTCTTACTGGCCATGATCGCTTCGCTAAGCATTATCATTATCATAAAATTACTTAAAAATTGTTATGTACCTAACTATAAATATAAGGTGCGCTTTTTATTATTGTACTTAATTTGGTTATTGTACGATTAAACGATTATTTTGTTCTTATAAAATTATTAACTTAGATCAAAAATAAATACTAAGCACCTTGAATAGTTTATTTTTTAATCTGGATTAAGGCTCATTTTCAAAATTCTTTAAAGTCATGCCAGATAATCTGTCCCTTTTAAGAGCCCTGGTGGGTGATATTTGTAATATTATTGATATTGACTATCGATATTTATAAACTTTTTAAATATAAATACTTTCCATATCTTACACATACAATAATGGAAATTATATATATTAATACCCATGTTGTTTGACACCTGATTCCACGCAAAATTAATTCGATGTCTAATGCAAAATGAAGACTAATATAAATAAAATTAAAAAATTACTTTTTTTTCAATTTACATGCTATACATAATTTTAATACTTTTTTAGCAAGAAGAACATTATTTATTTCTAAGTTTCATTTATAGTATTAAAGCTTACACAGCTTCGTTCAAAAAAGTATTATTTATTAAAAGTAACGTGTAATTTAATTAATACTAAATGCCAGTATTGTATTAATAAAGTACATTAATAGAGTATCAAAGTGAATTGCTAAGGAGTCGGTTTAAACTTCTTTCTGTTAAAATTAAAGCTGCATAAGAGCATTGACTCTCTGAAGCAGCCAATTTGACTACAGCTTTAGAATATTAAAGGGCTAGGCAGAATAGTTGTATATCTTGTGTTCTTACCAAAAAGTGATTGGATTCTTTTCTTGGTGAACCTAGCAGGGATAAATAGTAGATAAGGTCTTTTGGTATTTTCTTCTTATTATTTTTAAGAGCTACTGTAACGTTATTATTTTTGGTTGAACTTATTAGTTGATTATCTAAACTCAATTGAAAATGTGTAATAAAAACCGATAAAATTTTTTTTGTCTGTTTATACTCAATTTTTGCACTAGGAAAATCTTATAAAAAACAATAACGTTTAAAAGTTAATTTTTCTTATACATATTTTTTTAACCAGCACAAGGTTAAACATAAGTAAATTGACAAATTAAGTACTATCATATGGATAGCAATACCAAAACAGGGGGGTTTATGTGTTTTACGTGGAATTGTAATAAAAAGTTTTTTCTTCTTTTTTTGAAGATTCCATGTAAAATACTTGAACCCCTCTGATTAAGTGTTGCCATCCGGATAGTACGACTATAATAAATTTGTCAATTTACTTATGTTCAATCTTATGCTAGTAAAAAAATAGATATGAAAAAAATTAGCTTTTGAACGTTATTATTTCTTATGCGGTTTTCCTAGTGCAAAAACTAAATAGAAACAGACAAAAAAAAATTTTATCAGTTTTTATTAGACATTTTCAATTGGAAACTCCAACCATCCAAATATTGGTCACTTGTTAAAAGGATTTCATAACTGACACTTCCGTCGTTGTTAAGTCTCCCAGCACAAGATTGATGCTCTGAACTAACGATAAATTTACATTAAGACTCGTCATTTTTTATTTAACTATTTTTTTCTATTTAACTACTAGTCTTCTTCAAACTTTTTTTTAAGTATGTCTGACCACTGAGTATATTTAAATCTTTTTTTTAAAAGTGCTATAGCCTAATTTATTGATTAGCGATATTTATATATTTTTCCATTAAAGGAAATAAAACCTTATCACCAGCTTGCCAGATTAATATAGGCATGACAAACTTAGATAGTTCTAAACTATTTTTAAGCATAAAATACTCAAAGGCTCACCGATTCATGACAGACTAATGTAAACTATCATCAGTAATTTTTCTGAACCCATCACATGCAGCACAAAAGCTTCTAAATTATTGAAGTATGTTTTTAACATACAAAATATCTATTTTAATATCTTTGTCTAATTTAAATACAATACTCAATAAAGGATTCAAAATTAATACAAAACATGAAATGTGATTTACCAAACAATAACAGTTATTAATTGCTTTCTTTGTGTTAAAGACGTTCTTTGTTGTTACATACATACATTTTTTGTTTACACATTGTTTATCATTCAAAAGACTTAAATGTTATTATTCCACTTTTTAAACGTAAGTAGATGTGTTTTTCTGACCTAAGCACGACAACAATGACTGTTTATATTTTAATGGATACGTCTCATTTTACGGAGTAAAAGTGGGCAATAATGATTTAATATTATACTCTCAGGTTTTTCATAACAAATGCATTATCATAATAATTAAATTTAAGATGGTGGATCCAATATGGTGGACCGAACTCTGATCAAGTGCTTAAATTTAGACCAAAATCCCTACTCAGATTTATTTGAGGCCGCTGGTAACGAAACTGGGACCATGATTTGCGAATTCAAGACGGTGGATCCAATATGGGGAACCAACATATTATTAAATACCCAAATCTCGACAAACATTCACACTCGGGGGTTATTGGGGTCCCTGATTACGAATCCATGGTAACAATTTAAAAATTTAAAATGGTGGATGCAATATCGCAGACCACTACAGACTTACTGTATGTCATCAGTGGCTGACATTACCTCAAAATAAATGTAAAAAAAAACGATTTTCTTCAGTTTAGATAAGTAACAGTTAGAAACTTTTCATTCTTTTCCCGTAAGTTGTATAACAAAACTGAACCGTACAATTTATTGTATATTCTAAGAGTTACGAAGAAAACTCTCTTATTGTAAGATTTTACTTTCTTCAACTTATAATAGTTTAATAATTGTAGTAAAAATATAGTGTATGCCTCGTCGTATATTCATCAGCCAACAATGATTGGATAGTTACCATTTGTATGATGTTCACATGATGTTTATTTGATTTTTACATGATTGATACCTTACTTTTATCTACACATCAAATATACATCATCCGATTTTAATGTGATAAAACTTAGACCAGAAAATAATGAAACTTAAAATCGATGCAGCTGCAAAGAAATTACTAAAATTAACATAAAAAAGACAGTAAATGTATAATTATTAATGTGTGTTTTTTACTAATCATGTTTCAGCGACGATTGTATCTATTATGTAACATATAGAGTTCTGTTGCATCATATAACAAACTATTATTAAAAAATTGCCCCATTGTAATCTAAAATGTATTTTTATTTTTATAATTTTATTATTACACAACTAATGCATCATCTACCACTTGTACACTTATCATTACGCTAAGTGTTCATTTTACAAATACTTAGAGTATGAAACCTGGTTCTATACATACAAGCACGTTTTACATCGTACTTTAATTAAAAATTAAAGAGAAAATACTGTATTTCTCAAAGGTATACGAAATTTAGGTAATGTTCTGCTATAACTTTAAAATTTTGACGGGCCAACATGAAAAATATTGTATAACGTTCACATGGTGAAAGCCAGGTGTCTAATAGGTAGTGTGCAGGTTATAGTAACGTGAGACATACCATATTCACCGTACAATTATTGAACTATTATAAGTTGAAGAAAATAAAATCTTACCATAGACCTATTTTTACAGTGTTACATCAGTATTATTATCTACTTCAAACTATTTTATAATATTTCATCACTAGCCTTGGTCATAATCAATTTCAAGATTTTTTTTTGTGTATTTTAATAAATTGAAAAATAAATTTAAAAATTCGCGACTATTTAAGGTTAGGTTTTCTTTGTAACTATTACAATACACATTTAATTGTACGATTTAATTTTGTTATACAATTTGTGGGAGGAAAATAGAAAATTTTTGACTGTTACTTATCAAAACTAAAGATGATCGTTTTGTTTACATTTATTTTGAGGTAATGTTGGCCACTTTTGACATATAATAAGTCTGTCGTAGTCAGCGATATTGCATCCACCATCTTGTGACACAAATGACGAGACTGTCATGTGTAAAAGCAAATCTAACTCAGGCTCAATGCTAATAGGTTAATAACTTTTAATTTACAGTTTAGTTGTATCTTGCCTAGAAAAACTTGTTTAAACAAAATAAAAACTAAATGCTCCCACTCAAGCCTACAATATATACAGTTACTCTGATTCTATAATCGCTATTTAAAACGTTAACGGGAATAAGAAAGTTTTACGCAAAATCGCATGAGCAACGAGTAATTATGATTTCGCTACGTAACTTAAAGATGTAGGAGATGCAATACAATACATTACACCTTTACATAGTCAAGATAAGAATTTTATTCGTGCGCTTATCCCACTACTTAACTTCGGTGAAGTAAAGACACAAATTAACGTAGTGTGCAGGACCTACTAATTAACAGGACCAAGACGACAAGGAGACAGCGTGCGTGAACGCACTACTGTGTAACAGGGTTTAGAATGACGAGGAATTGGCAAGCGCGAACGCACTACCGTGTAGTAGGGTTAGGGCGACGAGGAGACAGGAACATGGTATGGCGCACAAGATCGTGTGGGAGTTGGTGGCGGCGGCTCGTTCCCTGCGCCAACGATGCTGCCGCTTCTGCTGTCACGGTCACCGCTGCAGTCACTGCTATCATTGCCGCTGCGCTGTGCCACTGAAGTGTTCTTTGGAGCCACTCGCCCTCTTCTTTTCATGCTCTCTCTTGCACGAACTCCCGATACAACTACAATTCCTGGGTTTCAGCACTAAAATATAGCTGACAAAATCAGCTTAGAGCAAAAAAAAAATCACTTTTATAAAATTATCTAATTTAAAGAATATTTATTGCTGCTAAACAAAATGTGACTCTAAGTCAATGAAGTTTGTGGCAAAACTGAACGTCTTTTACTTAAAATCAATACCATCTTTTGAACGTGACATCGCTCGTCATTTTCATTTAAACACATTTTTCTTATTTTACTACATATACATGACAAAAAATCTTTCACACATTTCACATTAAAATGTTAGTTTGATTGATCCAGAACAAATATATTTTTTGAAACTTAATTTTGCTATCAAGTAATCTGTTATCAGCACCACTCCATTTAAGCCTTTCTTCGATAAAATAACTGAAATGTAGAAACGCTATTGATCTAGGAATTTTTTAAATTTCTCGTAACTTAAGAAGCTCATTTCAAATGCTATTTTATTAAAAAACAGTTAGTTTATTTGTAATTGACTTATTAGTTCCTATGTAGTTTTCCCAGTTTTGTAATAAAAGACCTATCTCAGAATCTTCGGACGATTCATTAGGTGTAATATTTCCGATCTCATTATTGTTGGCTCCTTGTTTCCTTTGGTTAATCGATGAGTTCTGTAGGCCTTATCATATCTCTGGATTGTTTTAAGATAATCACATCGGGATATAATGCTTAAGATGAGAATAAGAGGTCGTTATATTACTAGTGTGTTTGACTTTTTTGCTGAATTAGTGCAGGCAAACGAATTGACTTGTTAAAAAACCTTGTGTTTTGTTTTTTGATGAGACAATTCTGAGAATAAAAAAAAACAAAGAAGGTCACTATTTTCTTAATAAGCAAATTTTTATAGAATTCATGAAAAAAAAATGTCAAAAAGAGCCAAAGAACTGATTTTTTACGATTTTGATGCGTGAAAAGTTTTTGTGCCAACAACAAAAATAGTATAAAATAGCGCTTAAAAAAACAAACAAAAATTTTAAGCATCCCTATTGATCTACGTCTTCTTCCACAAAGGAATTAAAAGCCGTCATTATTTGTAATACCCAGCTTAGATATAAATTTTATTAAAAAATTTCTTTAAGTTGTGCCACAGTTTATAATAGCGTGAAAAAATTTATTTAGTAAAAATGGCAGTAAAAACATCAAAAATATTCTTAACTTAATTTTTAAAAGTAATGCATATTCTGCACATGCTTGTCTTAGACATAATTATTATTTTCCATTCCTCTAAAGTCAATAATTTCCTAAAAAAACACGTTACAAAATATTAAAATGTGCTGGCTATAGGCACCATATCGAGCCGGTGAAGGGACGAGGACATATAGAGGGAGAAACCACTCTTCTGATGTTAAATCGTTTTTTAACGATCGCCCGCCTGAGTCTCGCCAGTGCGCCAAAATTACTTTTCCCTTCATGCATTCCTGCTCCTTCACTGACTCGCCTTAGATCCTGAAGTTTTAAAATTGCACTATTTTGGAAAGCATTTTTCTGGAGCTTATTCGCATCATGAGTATTTACAATGCTAACTGTATTATAGAGAAACATCTGTAGAATAAATATGAATTTAAAAAGTTGAAACTATATTATTTTTGGCAATTCTTTTGCTATTACCAATAAACGATTTTTTTTTAAATTTTTGCAAAGTGTGGCATAACTTAAGCAATTTTAAAACTCAACGTCAATTAAAACTAAGTATTGCAAATACCTACAATTTAGGTCTTAAAAAAAGTATCTAGAACAATTAGAAGCTCTGAAATTTAGTATCTAAAAATAGCCATTTTCAATGACCTTTTTTCGTGAAAAAAGTTATTGACTGACTTTCAATTCTAAAAACTTAGTTCTTTTGCCTTTTCAAGCGCTATTTTATTTATTTTTTGTTTCATAGACAAAACATTTTTTTTTCATGGAGAGTCGCAAAAAGTCTATTATACGGACCTTTTTAACTTTTTCAATGTTGGTTTTGTAGAAATTTGATTATCAAAAGTATTTTTAACTACTTCTGATTTTTTAAGGTTGTTATTCTGTCAAAAAAGTGGACGAAGGATTTTTTCAAATTATGAGGCAGATCCTATTAGTTCACCTGCACTTCATAGTCTACAACTACATAATAAATGTCCTTACTACCATCAGCTGCGGTTATAAAGAATTTTTAAGCCCAGCTATACGAGTTCTCAACTAAATGATGAAACTAAATTCTATTGAACACTCATGTAAAGCAAAAATATAGTAAGCTCAACATTGTCAACTTCATTTAAAATACTTTGGTATTATAGATAATTTAACACCACTCTCATATCATGCCAAAAAGTTCACTTAAACACGCCAGCCACACTTTCTCCCTCTTTCTCTCTCTCCTTCTCTTTCATATATCTCTGCGAAATTGCTTTGCAAGTAATTTGTAAATGTTTGATGGTAATTTTATAAAATAAGCCTCGTTTGAGCAGATGGCTAGAACAGTGGCCAAGACCGCATGGCTCTACATACCAACAATTTCCAATTCACGCATATCAACTGAACTTAAAGGTGAAGTAACGAAGTTTATGTTAGGACTAACATAAGTCAGAACTGTAGAAAAATTTTTATTAAAACTAAAGAAATGATACAGTAGCATTATTAGTGCTAATACGAGATGCGCAAAATTGAAATTGCTAAGAAAGTAGAAAGATAAAATTGTCGAGAAATAAAGCAAAGGTTTAAGAAGCTTATATTACAGTATTGTAACATCGTACAATTCAAATCTAACATTTCCAGCAGAAGAAGAATTAAACAATAACGCAAAATATTTAATAATGCTCATAAAATTATTAATAATTTAAAGGCTAAGATAAACTTGCCAGGAAAAACTATTTAGTCATAATAAGCTGATTAATAAAAAGTTAATTTTTATGTTTATTAGGTAAGTATTATTAAACCTGATGCAAATTCTGGAGAAATTCCCTAAAAATACAAGACAAAATTATTCTCGCAATGAATTTATTTTTTGTGAAGATTATTATTTTTGCTTTATCCTGCTTTTCTCTATAGATTTGGCGTATTTTTTAATACTTGGAGGTTATGTAGACGAATTACAGTCAATAATTATATTAGCACTATTACTATTCTGGACCTAATGTGATTTAATTATTTTTATAATTTTCCCCTTTTATTTCATGAAGGTACATCGAAAACTTAAAAAGTTTAGGATATGTTCATAGTACATACTTCAACGCCTCATTCTTTGGGCATCACAATGTTACTATTTTCTTTAAAAAACCAGTATAACTCGTTTTTGTTGCTTTATCTTTGCTTCATTTTGAATATATTGTGTATTTTTTAATATTTGGAGGTTACGTGCACGCATGACCATGAAGATTTTTTTTTGCGTTATTGTCATTCTGTACTAAATGTAACATAATTCACCCTATAGTTTTATTCCTTCATTTTATAAAGGTACATCCAAAACATGAAAAGTTAAGGTTATGTTTTTATATCAATCGTTGCCTCTCTTTTTGAGTGTCACGATTCTTCGATTCTTCTAAGGAAACCCATTAAACTTGTTGTTCTTGCTCTATCTTGCCTTTTTTTAAATATATGGCGTATTTTTTAATATTTGTAGGTTATATTATGTTATAAAAATCCGTTAAACCAATACCGGGTGTCTGGATCGATCTGCCATACATGCAAAAATTTTTTGGTTATTTACTTTATTGAAATAATAGTATTAACACATATGCGCGCAGGTGCACACATATACACTTATATAGTAGAAGTAGAAAAGTACACATACACGCACACACTCATTATACATGCACATTTTCATTGTTCCATTTGCATTCATGATTTTGTGAATCTGTACACAATAGTTACACATACGTACATACATGCACGTATACGTGTATACAGTTACTCGTTGCGACATGGCAATAGCAATATATATAACAGTACTTGCTGACTATATATTAGAGGAATCTGAAAGCGAACGATGAGTCTTAAGCGCCACCGAGTTGCAGTATATATAAATTTATACGTACGTACGTTTTTACTGTTTTGGTCCGTGGCCGAGGCATGACTAAATAAGTTCTCACTTTAAGGAATATTTATACATTGAATGAATTTTTTAGTGATCTCATTCCAGGGCTCCTCAAATTTAATCAAAAAAACATCATCGTCTTGTTATGGTCTGGATCCACTGGATTGTTGAGTAGGCTGGTTGATAGCAACCTGTCCTGGACCTTGAGGAGTCTCTCCTGGGTACGTGTGATCTGCATTTGCATTCTTTTAAGCTTTTTGTAGAGTCCTCAGCGTTTCCTTCGGTTGCACTTCATTTTGCTTGACAAACCGTTGCTACTTAGTACCGCGGTAAATACTTTTTATTTTTTGAGTACCTGAATCTGTAAGCTTATATAAGTGTCATTGTTTATAATCCTAGTAATCACAACCGGACCTTTATACGGACATAAAAATTTATCTGTTGTTGCTGTATCCGTGACAGAAAAATAAGATGCTTTGGCCAGAACAAGACTGTTTTAATTACAAGTTTGAAGACTGTGACTTTAATTTAATTTATCTGCTTGAGCCAGCTTTTTTTTCAATTTTATCTTTAGTAAGGATACGTTTTTGATCGTATAAAACCTTGACGTTCTTCTGTTGATTCTGATACTTCTTCCAAAAATAAGTCGGTATTTTATTTGAATGGATTCTTACTAGAGTTTATTCTATAATCTCGTGGTATGTTTAATTCATAACATTTTAAACTATTAGAACATATTTCACCCATCCACTGTGTTTACTGATGATAAAAGTCTTAAAGAAACGACGAAGCTCTTTGATGACCTGTTTTGCAGTATTACTTTGGAGGTGGTAAATGAGGAAAAAAATTGGCTCAATCCTAAGTTCCGTAAGTCTCAATTCTTATTTTCTTGACACAAATGGCGTTTCTGGATAACTTTAAACTCGTCTTGGTTTGCCATAATTGAAAATGTAATGATTTATAAGTTGGTTTAACATGATGGCCGTCGTAACCAACGTGATTAGGTACAACACGATAAATTTGGAAAAAACATCGACAGTAGCCAACGTGTAACGAATGCTCCTTTCCCTGACACACTAGTAAGGATCCATGAAAATCGATTGAAAGGAGATCATTAGGATCGTTGGGAATAATTAGTTGTGTTTTGAGATTACTTGATCCTGTATAAGCTTTGACCTTTTAATAGCTGTTACATGATCAAACTAGTCTAGCTACGTAACGTCTGAGGTTCAGAGAAACAATACTTAAATGGATTAACTAGTAGCACTTTTTAACTCCAATATTCCCGTTAAATTTTTGGACCTAATGTTTAAAATTTGCAGAAAATTAGTTGAGATGGCAACGTTATTTTTAGATCTAACTTCTATGTGTAAGACATATTTCTTCATAAAATAATTGCTTATTTGATATCCTGCTGCTTGTCTGACCTTGAAAGTTTTTATTTTTTTACTGGTGTCTTAAATAATGCCTTAACTCTCGAATCCCTTTACCAATGCCCATTGGCATTCCTGCTTAAAAGTGTAACAATGGACAAAATGACCACTTGAAGTTTTGTACGGACGAAGGATCTTTTAGCCGATAACAAGTGTCCTATTATTTTCAAAACAAGTTTCTTGTTCGTGACGAATGTATCAAAGCTCCTTTCCTGTTTATTCTAAGATTTCATGCTGCTCCTTTACCGTCCAATCAAGGTTACAACTTACATCAGTCAATCAACGACACATATTTTCCAATCCACGGACGCAAGCTTGTGTAGTTATTGGGGCATTATCAAGAGCCTGAAAATTTTGCTCTAGTAAAGTTTGGGTTGGGGGTAAATTAATCGTACTTAAGAAAATCACATGCGTGATAATAGTAATACATACGCACTAATACAAGAGTGCGACCCCAAAAAGAAGTCACTAGGAAGTACAAGAATACTTCCTTAAAACTGAATCACCGTGCACTAGGAAAAAACTTTACACAAACAAAAGAGCACTTCTTTGCTACTAGTTACTAATTTAGGACCACCACTTGGTTGAATTTATTAGTCAACCAGGAGTATTTTTTCTTGACCATCTGAGCTTATTAAGAACTTTATGACAAAGCAAATCCAGAAAACAAAGGGTTAACTTACTATTTTATCCAACGTGCAGAAATACGAACTGATGTTTTGACCTTATTACGTGACTATTTGGCAGAAGGAAGGGAACATCCACGCGATGTAAAAAATTTCACCAAGACTTTTCCCAGTAAGGCTTTTGGTCCGCTTTTTTGACTCAAACTTTTGAGACTGCTCTTCCAAGCTCTTTGTTTGAAGCTCTCTTAAGTTAGTCCTGACTTCTGGTCAATCACTACACGCCACTTTAGCTAATGCGCGTCCAAACTGAGTTTTCTTGCATTCCCCAACTAACTGTTCCCCCAATGCTCTCATGCACACATCTATAGAAGGTATCTTCCATACCTGCACTCTTAATGCTTACCGTCAGTAACATATTCTCTAAGTAAACATGGGCTTTGTCAGTAAAGAATAAAACTGGTGAACGTGTATCGGTAACTTTAGTTTTCAAGGTCTTATGCAAAAATATAAGATTAATTGGTATTGTCCTTGCAGTAATCCAAAAGTTTTTGTATGTAAAAGATTTAATCGTACGCTAAAACATATAATGCAAGAAAATCTTAGTTTACCAGGCAAGTAAAAGTGGGTTTACATTTCGTTTGAACAAATTACTGCACATAATCAGCAAAAATATTGAAAAATAGGAGTAAAACCTTGTTAGGTGTTAGCTCTTCATCATAATATGATTAATTAAAAATATGCATCTACATGAAAAGTTAAAGCAAAATCCAAATTTGAAGTAGGCGATAAAGTGCAAGTGAGTAATTTCAACAAAATTTTCGAAAAGGTGTTTGCACCTACTTGGTCAGCTGAGATATTAATGATCACAAGAATCGCACGTACCAGGCCACTCACTTACTGTTTGAATGATTATTGCGAGTTGCTGATCTCTGGCGGCTTTTATGATTGAGAATGTACAATCAGTTATTATGAATATGTGTATTTAAAAATCTAGTGATGTTCTTTTATCTACGACTACTAATATATTGTCAATGATTGTTTATATTTGAAAAGTTCAAATTAGGCAAAACTTAATATTAACACCTTAACATTTTCAAAGCAATGGCATTTTATCAAGAATGTTTCATAAATCAGAAAATTTTTTTTCGTATTTTAAGTATTTTCCGTTGCCCAATCTGGCAAAAATATTTAAATTTTATCTTGTAACTCCACTACGTCTCTTTTTTTAACTTAACTTCAGACTTTTTTCAGCTTTGTAACCATTAAGGTTAAAACTATCAGCAACTCACTAAATTTTTTGTTGATATTCATCCTCATCTGACTGATTTGCTTGAGGCTACTAAACTTGCTGTGTGAGATGTAAAACAAGAAAAAACTTAATTTGATATACAAGTTATGGATGAAATCTCTTACAGCTAGAAACAAAGAAACAAAAAAAGCGTTTCTTGTGTAAAACCAAATTCAACAATTTACTTGATTGAAAATGCGTCACTTGTGTTAAATGAGAAGTATAAAAAATGATGGACAATAGTTTTAATAAAGCTGCGAAAAACACTTCTTGCGACTTATTTTCTGCTCTTACACACTTTTTGACAGAGCAGCTATAACTGCTATCATTCCTAGATACCCGTTTATTTTTTTGATCAAACTGATCTGCACAGGATACAGTCTATCTAGATAAAGAGAGCCCACAATAACTTCGAGAATTTTTTAACAATTAGCTAAGCTATATAAATTTTTTTTCGACTTAATTTTTGAGTATGATTTTAACACTCTTCTCTTTTTTCTTAGTCTTACTAATATATAAAGCAGAAGCGCTAAAACCGTTGTAATCGCTAACCGCGAAAACTACTGAACCGATTTTGTTGAAATTTTGCACACTGATTCATGATACTTCCTAGATGGTTTTAGTATAGTTTTTATCGTAAAAAATTTAATAACAATAGCAATAAATGAGCTCAAAGTTTTGCAAAAATACGTAAGCTTTTCACTTTAGTTCAGTAAAATCCACTAGGTGGCGTCGACATAAAATCGAAGCTACCTGCAACATAATTAAATAAGTGTGGTTATAATAGGCCGGAGCGTCTCCGTACTGATGTAGTCGAGCTTCGGCATTTCAACGAGCTGTATAGAGAATGCTGATGATAGTCTTGCAGCTGGGTATCCCGGTTACGGACTACACTCTTCTCTAAGGGGGAAGGGACCTCGGTGTCCATTCACCCTGATTCTCGACGAGTGCGGTCAAATAAAACAAATTAATTCCAACCGATGCCGTCTCTGCCACAATACCAGGAGACATATCTAGCCAGAGCACAATCTGCACCAACTCTTCATAGCAGTCCCACCATCCCCCCTGGTGCAGTTAGAGAAATTGTGGCTACAAATGTAAGCAAGGGAAAACAGCTCTGAGGGGCACGGGCAGTCACAACGGCTACCTTCTTGGTCGTCGCGTCCCCAACGCGCTTACCCACATGTTCCCGTCTAACGATGAGCGGTTGGTTATCCGGGGAACCACCCGAGACGAAATATTCTTTGGTCAGCGGCGTACCTCCCTCCATCACAGTCTCCGTACATTCAAACTTCCAGGGTAAGAATCAAGCCACCCGTAGCCAGCTCTTTATCATCAGGAATAATAATAAAGAATAGCCTGGAAGTTTCACCAATGGCGCTTTTTAGGGCCATTATAAGTATTTGCGTTCTCTACTTAACCATCAATTTAATCGGTTCTTTTTGGGATCCACCTAAGTGTAAACTACCTTGCCAACAACTACATTTTTATTACCTTTTCCGGAAGCGATTCGTCGACTAAAAGACTATATTAACTAAAGACGGGCACTATTAAACCAAGTCAACCATTCACTAGCAGACGTCACCTGCGGAGTTGTTCTTCGCAAGGCTGGAAAACCCGGTGACCGACGACCCTATACTACCCTCTCGACTCTAAGCATTCAACCAGGAATCACTGATCCTCTCCAAGGTCTGCGTTGGGCAAACCTATAACAGCTATGAAGAAAAAAAAACTTGAGCCAACGAGACAGCCTCCACTGGACAAGTATCACTAACCAATCTCCCCATCTAAGATCACCAAAATGAACTGAATCTGCAAATAAAAAAGGGTGCTTTAGACACCAACATCTTCGACGTTATACCGGGAGACGTTGGGAAAGAGCACTACAACTAGCCCCAAAGCTTCGGACTTTGTAATTTTTCTATCTATCAGTCTGGGTCTTCAACAGCAAGCCAGAGAAGATCACCCTGAGGTATCCAGGCAGTCACAATTGCTGTTAACTGCAGTCAAGAAAGAGTTGACTTTAAAAGCTCACCGGTCTTTTTTAGGGCCATCGGACGTTGAACTACCTTGCCAACAAATATATTAGAACCTAACAAAGTTGACAGAAAACAGCCTTTAGGGGTCACTCAAATTTTAAGTATGCCAAAAGTCGCAAGAGGATGAATTGGAAGAAAAACTTCAAATGTATCTAATAAATACAATTTTACTTAGGCGTCAAGAAACTGACGCAGAAAATTTATCGAGATTGGAACAGCAGCGTAAAAATCGACAACTTAAGAGTCCATTACGTGAGAGATCAGCTTTTCATTGTACCCTCACAGCAATCTCTGTAATCTTTAAAGATCCTACTTCAGATTTTTAAGTAAGTAGAAAATGTATTTGTGTTTTTGTGGCAATAAAAATGTAGGGTTCAAGGTCCAGGATTTTGTTGCTCTGGTAATAAAGTTGTGAGATTTGAGAAAAAAAATTTTTTTTTAACATAAATTTTTTGGGGGTTTAAAATCTTAACAGCTTTAAAAAATAGCCGTTTTCGTAAATTACACGGGAGAAACTGTAAATCGACGGCTTCTTATGGCCACCGATTATTTTATGGCATAAAGAACACACGGTACTTTTCAGTATAATTATTTTTTTTAATTTTTATACCTTATTACTTGACCAAATAAACTATACGGATTCCGAAAAAGTATGTTTTCAATAAGAAGATTTTTGTTTTGAGATGTATCAGGAATATGTGTAAAATTTTTAACTTAAAATGTTTCACATTACATGTCAACACACTACGGTGTTTTATTTAGTAAGTCTCGGGCGAAGCCGAGACGGGGGGCTGCTAGTTTTTTATATTTTATTCGTTAGATTCAGGCTTATTGAGGCTTTTTGTAGATCACTGGCTATATTAGCACGTGCTGTAAGTAATTTTGATCATCAGGCGACTTTTAAAACAGGTTTCAAAGGTACTATACCGGTCTGTTACGTTTTTAAATTACTAGACTCGATGTTCAAACTCTAGCTGTTAGAGCGATTACTGCTTTGTTACTGCTGAATGATTAAATTCTTCTAATTCTTTTATCTCTTTCCTCTTCTCAAAGTCTATGTAATTTTTCACAGTTATTGTTTTATGAGAATCTGTAGAATTATGCAATAAAATGTCAGCAGTTAAATTTAATCGTCTATGTTTGTACTTACAGGTCTGGTTGTACCCGCAGAGTTTTTCTCTCCATCGATTTAGGGAACTCATGGGGTCTTATATTGATTCGATTTATGTCAAAGGCCTGTGGACTCTGTTAGCCGTAAATTTTTGTCAGTACAAATAGTGTCAAAAATTCTACGTGGCGGCTATTACTGCTCAACACTTTTTTTCAGTAGTGTAGTAATTTTTTTTGCATTTATTAAAAGTGCGAGACGAGTAGGCTACAGGATGATCTTCTTCAGGTTCTCCATGACTCAAAACAGCACCAAAATCTAAATTGAATGTGTCAGTAGTTAGAATAAATAGTTTTTTGAGATGAACACACGCAAGTACTGGAGCTTTACACAGGGCTGATTTCAATTTTTTAAAGCTTGCTTTCTAAATCTTAGTCCAATCGAATTTTCGACTTTTCCATAATAATATAGTTTAAGACTCCGCAATTTCTCCATAATCTTAATTATATCGTCTGTAATATACTGCAAGTCCTAAAAGTTCTCAAATTTTTGTACAATTTGTTGGTTTTGGAAGTTTTTTAACAACATCAAGTTTCTTGGAATTGGGTTTTACATCATAACCACTAATTTTATGACCTAAATGTATAACTTCAGGAGTTGAAAATTTGCATTTATCTAGAAGTTATTTTATACCAGTATCTATTAGTGTATTTAATTATTTTCTCACTTTTATTTCTTATTCTTCTAAAACTTTGGCACATATTATAATATTATACAAAAATGTTAATAGTTCTGTGCCTTGTTATCCCAATAATACACAATTCATGAGTATTAAAAATAAAGCTAGTAAATTGCATAATCCAAATAGCATACCTTTATACTCGTCATGTCTGTATAGGGTACTAGAAGGTGTTTTATGTCAATCATCTAAAAATACTTTAATTTCATAAGATCCAATAGCTACTGAAAAAAATTTTGACTTACCAGTTTGCTGTAATATCTCTGTAATATTAGGTAATGGGTCCGCATAAGGGATAGTTTGAGCGTTAAATTTTCTGTAATTTATCACGATACACTGTCTCTTTTCTCCGTTGGGTCCTGGCTTTTTTGGAACCATTCACAGCAAACTATTGTATGGGCCAGAAGAATAGGCCTTTTATTTTTTCTTGTAATAGTTTTAACTCTTATGAATAACTTCTTTGTGTAAATTAGGAGGATATCTATATTGTTTTATAAAAATAGGTTTATCTTTAATTCTTTAGTTGGTAAATTATAATGTACATAGTATGTACATGAAGTAGCATGACCTTTGATATAAAAAAGATATAAATACTTTTTACTATTTAGCAAAGTTGTTTATAACTTGTCTTATTACATTAATGACGGCGATAGTTTGCCAACTAATAATAATAACAAATAAAAACTAAACTAATAATAATAACAAAATATGATCAACAACCAAGTTATGTCTTATCTGATGATTTGATAATTCAGTGAGCCGAAAATAATTAATTTTACAAATAATAGAAATAATAAAGGTTCAGATTCGCGTTTACAATATTTTAAGAAGTTTTTATTTTTCTTGACTTAACTTACTTCTATGGTCGTTGGTTAATCGCTGCTTGTGCGCACGCAGTCGCAAGATCTTACAAAGTTGACCGCAACGATGATTTTAATCCTACACGAGAGTACTCGTGGTGATAGAAATAATTAGGCTGCTGCTTTTAACGTCGGAACCCAAGTCGACGGTCCTTTCTTTCTTATTCCTCCTTGATTCACTCTTTAGGCGAGTTTACAGTGACCTGGTTTGCTCGAACTTTTCCCACACAGCTTAGTCACCGAACTGAGTCTTACATTTGCTTGAAATTCTCGCTTTTAATACGTAGCTTAATTACCGAACTAAGTCTTACATCCGCTTAAAATGCACTCTTTTAACGCGTAGCTTAATCACTGAACTAAGTCTTACATCCGCTTAAAAGACGCAACAGAACTCACTCTCAAACCTTTATAGTTACTTTGGAGCACTTGATGAAAGAGAAAAGGCGATTATTGGTATGTGCAAGGAGTTTTTTATACTCTTGCAATTAAAGAGGACACGTCAAGTTGAGGATCCGAACGACCAATCAGAGCTTAACCCAATTACTCTCAATTTACACAAGCATAAACGTGGTGCAACAACTATACCGCGAACAATGGTAAAAATCGCTGATCTCTCGGTTGTTACATTTGGTACAGTTCATGTTGAAACTGTTCACGACATTCGCTGTGGATTGTTCTCAGTAATAAATGTTGAAACTGCTGATTGTTTTCATTCTTGCGGACATTTAGTGCAAATTGATTGTTGTAAGATGAGCGTTATGTAAGATTATTTGGAAATTGTACGCGTAGTTAGAGTTTTGCGATGGCAGCTCTTTTCAAAGGAAGTAAGTTATTTGTCACGAGATTGCAAAAGCAGCCATATAGCTCAATGGTTAGCAATCGCTGAGCATTCACTTTTTATAAGTTTTTAACGGAGCTGTGTATTTCAAAGTAATGAATATTAAGTATATGACATGGGATGTTACAACGAGTTATGAAACAGACACTGTAGTTAGCTTCTCTGAAAGGGGCAATTTAAATAGGTCAATGATTAATTTTGGTGTTGTACTAGTTGTGTTTGGCCAAGATTCCGATGATTTTTCTACAAGTTACTTGAAGGTTGATGAGATTGCGTTTCATTTAATTTTTGCAATAGTTTTACATAATAATTAGTGGAGTCATTATTTTTATTTTAGAAAGCTGGGTGTGATATAATTTTTCTGTCTAGATTAAACGTAGTCGGAAAAACTTTTGTGGCAGTAGGGTTGTAATTATTATACGTATTATCGCGATTGTATCTGTTAGAATAGTTTTATCTAACTTGTTGAATACTGTGTTCATTGGGCTGAAGACACAAAAAATCTTCTTGGTTGTGTTATTGGTGTATTTGTAGATTTTTTCTTGCTGTAGGGTCTAACTGATTTGCATGGTACATGTGTCAATTCTGATGGTACATGGTTGCGTGAGTGTTGGGGTATAATATGTTCTCAATTTTTTCGGCTTCTAAAGCTACCAGTAAAGCACTGGCAAACGTTTTTGGACCGTTTGACATCATTTTGACCTTGTACCCATCGAGTAGGTCTCGTATTAATGCTTTACGGCCAACCATTTCTAGATATAACTTGGAATCAGCCTGTTAATTTTTAGGAATGTTGTTGGAAACGGCCTCTATTTTAGCTGCTCAAGCGCTTTTGTTAAAGAGTTGGAAAATTCTTTTGTGAAAACTGCGAACAGTTTCTTTCTGTTTTATTTGAAAACTGTCGGTGATGTATTAAGCGTGAATTTCAGAAGGAGCAAAGAGTGCCTTCAAATGGCTTAAAGGATCGTCTAACGTACTTATTGTCAATCAATCTAGACAACTTCTTGCTCCACCCATTAGCCTGGAAGTGACTGTTCTTAAAAACATAGGCTCTTCCGCATTTAAAATAAGGGACCTACTATTTTCAACATCTTGTAAGAAATCTTTAAAAGTTGTCTTACGACCAGTATACATGGGTATGTGTGAGACAGGTTGATTAAAACGTAAAGCTGAGTTGTTAAAGCCTACGTTACGTAATAATTTAAGGAATTTAAATGATTTTTTCGCTTCCCTTGCCCTATGGTATTTTTCGAGTAACTGTACCCTTTAGCTATATCTGCTACTTTTCTTATATTTTTAGGTATCTGATGCACTATAAAAAAAAATTTTTAATATACGTAAAGGAAGACACTAAAGAAAATAAGAAAAATAATGAAAATTAAATAAAATGAAAAAAAGTTAAAAAAGAAAGTTTTGATTTGGTTAAAGCATACTTTAAGTAAAACAAAAGGCTTAGTTCCCCATGAAAATTTTTTACGTTTAAATTTATGAATTTGTTCTACAAACAACTACCAGTCTTCTATCAGAAACCAGTCATCAGCCCAAAGGCCTTATTTGCTTCTACTTACAGTTTACTTTTCTTTAGCATCGTCAACTCGGAGTTGTAGTGTTAGGTTCCACCAAGCGATATGTCTGGAGTGGTGTACGCCTAGCTGGAGTTGACCGACTGTTTGAGTTTATGTCTTATATCACGTGATACTAGCGTATCTTATTCGTCTTTTTATTTCACATCCTTGTGAAATCTTTGTCATACGTTGTCTATTTGAATATTTCTAGACGCTCAATTTATTTATTAGGGTAAGAATTGTGAGTCAATTAATAAGAATATTCAATTTTAAAATGTTTCATATAGTTAAGTAATTGAAATAGCTTTGAATTAAGAAAGTTAATTAAATCAACAACTGAGTTATGCCTAATCGAATAATTTAATAAATTTAGAAAAGCCAAAAATAGTTGAAATCACAAAAAGTATAAATAATAAAGTTTTAGATTCGCACTAACAATTTTGATACAATTTATACTTTTCTTAACCTAACTTACTTCTATGATCGTTAGTTAGCCGCTGCTTACACGCACGCAGTTGCAAGATCTTGCAAGGTTGACCGCTACGATGTTCCTAATCGTAAGAAGATAGGTAGAGAAGGGGTAAGAAAAATGAGGGGCAGGTGAGAAGCAGCCGAAAAAAAGGCAGATTAGCTGGGGCCTTAAAGCGCTCGAGAAGCGACGAATTGTTTTTTTCTTGATTTCCTTGCGAGAAGCGAATTTTGTTTTGGTGGACGTGAGAAGCGTCTTCCGGAGTTCTTTGTGTTGTTCGTGTTGCGAATACGTTATCGCTGTGGTAATTCACTTGGGCGTGACGACCAGGGTGGTTGAAGTGCCGGAACTATCGCTACTGAGAAAGCAGGTGGCCACGAGTTCCGTAAGAGACGGAAGACTTCCTCAGTCAAGTCAACCCAGGGTTGACGCCAAGGTCTCTAGCCTATCACCTTTGCCAGTAGAGATGCCCACTGGCTCCAGCGTCTACGTCACAGCGTCTCAAAGACCAGGAGAGTTTTCACCGCCTGCGACTGTGCGTACCAGTCCCCAGGTGACCGTATATTTTAAATGGCAGCAGCCCTTGAGTAGCCTGTGTAGGTCTGCCGGGTCCGCGATTCTGCGCTGCGAGCTCATCAAGTATTCGCGTTCGACCATCGTACACACATACATACACACGCACACATACACACTCACCTGCGAGTATTTTTCGTGTACCTTTCGTATTCTTTTGGAATATAGAAATATTTTTAGATGTTTCATGAAATCCAGCTTATCACTAATTTATCAGAAGACTGAATCATAAAGAATACGAAGGAATTGTTACAGGATCTAGAAAGTTTGTTTTTAAGGAGGCTTGGGCGTTTGGTGTCGTACCTATTGAGGGGTCCCTGTGGGGTACTTGTCATACAAATGATTCTTTGTAATATTTTTTTTATAATCATTTTGATTATACACATGTGTGAACAAAATAGCAATAATACGCGGAAAAGTTATTGGGAAAATCGATATTAAAAAATTTATTAGTTTTCCCGANTATTTTTCGTGTACCTTTCGTATTCTTTTGGAATATAGAAATATTTTATTTAAATTTTATTGAAGATTGTCTATTCCTTTGTGTGCTTTATTTATACCTTGTACTGTGTTTCCGATCATTGCGAAAGGTGACGATAACTAAGGACGCCGCAATACTTGCCCCCTGCGGTGTCTCTACGGACAAAACCCGCACATTTAATGCAGGTGTATGAAATTAAAAAATTGTTATATTGAATAAGGGAATTGGACCGATGTAGTCAATATCGACATATTGCAAGAATGAGATGTTGCATTATGTTAATAAAAAATGGCACTTTTAAGTACACAGACGGACTATGTTTATTTGGATGATCTCAGTGAGCTAGTCATTTACCTTTGATTATTGATAGCTGAATAAAAGCTGGTGATCCTACCCACACGGATGAAACCTTTTTAATAATTAAGAAATTCTGATACGGTGGCATAACATAATAAACTAATAAATAATTTTTATTTTATTATACGTATGTGTTTTAACAAACATGGACGTGAACAAGATAAAACAGATGATGTCAGTATTTGGGGCTCTCTAGTTATTGGACTCAACCTTACATGAGTTGTGCAGTACTATTAAAGTAACAAAAGATTGTGTGATGTTGCAAGACCTAAACTGCCATATAATGTAGTAAATGATGCTTCCTTGGAGAAAACGCCTAATAACGTTGATTTAATCATTGATGATTTGTGGGCTAAAAGATACTTACTAGAAAAAATAGTCAAATCATATGAAGCTGATTAATAACCAGTAACTTCATCTGTTATTTAATTAAACATTAAAAAACGTAGTGTCTTGGAGAGGAATTGCATAAAAATGTCAGATAAAATTAAACTTGCAGAAAATTTGATCTTTGTTGATTAGAAAAATCTTTGTTAGCTTATTTAGTTGAGATGCAGCCCTATGCTCGTCAAAATAAAGGCTACAAATATATACTGATCATCACTTCAAGTATATATATATGAGCTATGCCAGTGAAGAATAAAACTGAAGAAAACGTAGCAAAAGCTATGAAATCAGTATAAGTTGTAAAATGACTACTAAAAAATCTAGGAAGTTATCGTTGAAAGATTTTCGCAACTTAAGTTTTCTACGTCCTACGCAAAAGTACAAAGTTTACTTGTATTCTACATACAGTAATCTTAAATCTGTACATCAAATAAAGATTATATGATATCGTTAAAAAAGAAACCTTTTACAGTTAAATAAGCTCAGTATTTGTGATATTTCCTGTCATACTAAGGCTGTGCAAACAACTGTTAAAATGTTACTAAAGGCTTCTCATTTTTATGTTACGAAAGGAAATCGTGATTCCTTTATACTAACAGAAATAAAAGTAAGCAAATATATGCCGTTGTTTGACAGTAAAGTGTACTTTAAATTAGTTTTTAAATAGCCATGCAAAGTTATACTGTAAAAAAATAAAATAAGTAAATGCCTAAAGTTGAACAATTTACAATGTATGAGGAAATACACACTTAAAAACCAAGCTCGCGTTACTTAAAACGTTATGTACTAAGAGATAAAAGTTTTAAACAGAAGTTTTTAGTAAAAGTAACACTGATTTTTTGTCATTTACATGATATTATAACATACCCTGGTAGCACAATCTTACGCACTGGCAGTGCGAAAGTCTGAGCCTGGTCCACTTCCGGTATCTTATGTAATTATGATGCACGGTGAGTGCGTAAGACGCTTTGCGGCAGATTTGCGAAAGATTTGCGTGGAGGCAAGTGCGCAAGACTCTTACGTAAGAAGTGCAGAAATCTGACGATCAGTCAAGTGCGTTATTATTCTGACTTGACGCACTTTCGCTTGCGGCAGATTTGCACGTAATTAGCGTGCAGGTAAATGTGCAAGATCCTTAGGTAAGAAGTGCACAAATCTGACGATCAGTCAAGTGCGTTATTCGTCTTGACTCGACGCACTCCCGATTGCGGCAGATTTGCGCAAGATTTTTGTGCAGGCAAATGCGCTAGACTCTTGCGTGAGAAGTGAACAAATCTGACGGTCAATCGAGTGCGTTATTATTTTTATTCGATGCACTCTTTCTTATTGCAGAGTTTTGCCGGATTTTTGCGATACAATAATTAACTTAAGCTGTTTTTTACCATGGTATAAACTTATTTTGCATCTTATAACTTGGTTCTTACGTTTTTACTCTTGTAAAAATTGTGAAGAAACTTTTTAACTGAGATTTTAACATCAGAAATTTTATGAGATTTTTTACGATGGTTGTGGGAGACATTTATTTTTTGTGCATTGACATTTTTTTATGAACAATGGGCACCTCAAGATTACAAGTTACTTTTGTATAAGCAAATATTATGGAAATATTATGAATACATTAGTTTTGCTAACTTATTAAGAAACCCTTATTGTATAGCTAAAAAAAAAAATTTTCTGTAAATCAGTTACCAATAGATTTTAGAGTATTAGATATAAAAATAGTTTACTATTAAAAAATGTATGTACATGTATGTGTGGATGTATGTGTGTGTGTATATGATCGGTGATGTCTCAGAGCCCTGTGGTCCGATTTCAGTAATTTCGGGTTTAAAATTTATATTTTTGCATACTTATACTAGCTTGGAAAAGAAATTGTAGTTTTGCACCTCATCAAGGTTGATGCTGGTCGCTTACGATTTTTGACATTAGTTTTGACCTTAGTAAGGATCTAAACATTCTTTTTGCTTTTCAAAATTATTTTCATTTATCGAGTATAGAATCAACACTATTTTATATTTTTTGATCTTTTGTAAGGTTTTTTTTTTACTTTAAATTTAAACAATACTAAAATTTCAAGATTTGTTCATGTGTCAGGAAAACAACTGTAGATAACAGTGGTCCATATAATGATCAATAGATAAAATTCTGTTTGTCGCGTACTAACAGCAGTACGAAAAATCAATTTAAGTATCGTACCTTATGAAGGTATACACACAGTGTATTTTCGATTTCCAACAAACGGTTTTTACTTTAGGTCTTTTATTATTTTTACTAAGGATCAAATTTTTTTTTNAATGCAAAAACACATTTCGCGTATAAAAACTATACATGGTCAATTTTTTACATAGCATTCAATCGTAAAGGGCTCTAGTCGACTGTAATAATCAATCAAACACGTGTATATTACTTAATTTTTAATCGACTATAAATGTTAAAATAATAATTTTTAAATTATTTTATCGTTGTAAGTATACTTATTTGAGTTTATTCTTAATTCTAAGGCATTTTTTTTAGTTATTTGTTATTATATATTTTTCCTGATTTAATTAATTTTTGAATTTCCCGCAGTGCGTATGCCACTTTCGGGAGCACTGGCCCACAATGGTGCGCTGCAGTTACTCTCTCTGTTAATGTAATGTAGCCTTTCTCTACAGTTTACTCTAGACCTACTGCTGAACGGTGGAGATCGTAATGTGGCTGTAATACGGGCTAAGCTGGGCTTTCGTTACAGCTAATAAATCATACTCAAATGATGTGGACAGTTACAGGGGGAGGGGGGTTTGGTTGAATCATATGGATGTTTTTGCTGCGGGAGGGGTGCCAGTCAATATGTTTTAGTGAGGCAAAACATTTTTTTTATATTTTAAAATATTAGATTTTAACTTATTTGAACCTAATAGTTGATGCACAAAAAATTTTTTTTTTCATTCAAAGTCACTTCTTTTAAAATCCTGAGAACATTGCTAAACATGCTTATATTTATGTTTGAACTTATTATGACTTACGTTGCTTCGTTTGCTGTTATGCTTATCTCCAATAAATTGTCATTTTAACATGACAAAAACTTATTATGTCTTAACATTTAACAGTGATTAGTCAATAGATAAAGAATTTAAATTTTTTTTTGAGTATGTGGAAAAAAAACGTAACTTAATGTAACTTTGGGGAGGGCATTTAATTCTGATGTACACAAAGTTAGCACCGGGAAAAGAAGGTCGAAAAATCGGGAAAAACAGAAAAATCATCCACGGCATTTGGGTACAACCCTTAACATACTATTAGGTAAATAATGACTGACACAAAACATCGCTAGATCTTTTTGAAGTCTTCCAAAAAACGTAGTAAAAATCGTACTCTTTTTCTATTTGTTCTTTCATGTGTACACATATACGTCAATTAAAGTGCTTATAATAATACAAGCATCTTTTTATGCACAATAATCGTCAAAAAGAATAAATAATACAGGATGACTTCCATATTGCAGGTTATAGTTTCCAGACAAGGCCGAACATTTATATAATACATGTATATACACACACAGTGGTGGATCTTCGCCTCTTTGGGCCCGAAATGGTACATTGGGTCACTGGGGCACGAAGTAAAAACATGAGCGCCCAAAGGGTGTGGTTGTTTTTATTTTGTGCCCAAGTGACGTATATTATTTTTCTTACTAAGGGCACAAAGTGCGACCCGAGGGCGCGAACGCTCCACCGCACTTTGTACCCATAGTAGGAAAATAATATTTCTTATGGTTGTCATTTATTTTGAAAATAGAAAAAAAAAGAATTTCTTTAGTTGTAGATATCAGTACACAACTTTATTTCTTAAATGTTAACCTTTAAAGACAGAAACTATAAAAGATTTACTTTAGTACTTAGAATGGTCTTTGACAACTGCGGAATACAAATACGGTATAAATACTGTACAAAAATTCGACTTACTTTATTAAGACAAAAACGTAACTTTCAAAACAAACGAATAGCTTCAGCAGGATAAATAGATACTTAATAAGAATATCTTAAATCAATAAATTATCGTAGTAAAACATTATTACAATATGAAGAGTGCAACTTTTTGATATGTGGACAGGTCACTGAACAACATTAACAATAATTTTTTAGATAAATTATTAACAGAAAACAACTTCGTCTGTCCCATGTTCATGAGTGTAGATAAGACATACACTATTATGAGCATAGAAAAAAAAGGTTCATTTGTCTTTAGAGAAAGTTCGGTAATGGACATTGTTGATTTATGATTCAACGATTTAACTACAATTTAAAAAAAATGTTTGCTCAATAATTGACGTTAGGGTGAGCATCATTTTAAAACAAGTTGTTTTCATCATTTCAAATCAGAATAGCTTAATTTTTTTGGGAACCGCAAGGAAGTTCTCTTCATAAATGAAAACCACGCTAGTGATAAAGAAGGGGAAAGAAAAAGTGAAGAGGTTATTTTATTTAGTGATCTAACAATTTTACATGAAAATGAGTACAGGGACAAAAAAAAAGTATTTACACTTTTCTCTAATAAGAATTTGGATCGATAGGATTGAAATAATAAAGTGGCACAAAAAAGTAGATGTATGAGATTGTAAAAAGAAATAAATTATATACTACAATGAAACCACTAGTAAACAAATTGATTCAAATATATTGTAAAATGAAATATACAGTGGGTATCATGGCAGAAGTGTAAGGTGCAAGTATTAATACTTGGGGTGGGGGTTTAAGTGCTTCTCACAACCCTATAAACATATTTTAAAAAAACTAGCGAATTGTTTCTTAGTTGTCAGGGTGGTTAGAAAGGCCAAGATGTCGTGACAGAGGGGGGTTGAAATAACTAGCTAAAAAAACTATATCATTAAATAGAGAAACAGATATATGAGGTTATCCAATTCGAATTTACTTTCACGCGTCCCAAAAAGAAATTAAATTTTTTTTCAAGGCACACCTTTAAAATTAATTTTTTCTTGTTCTATATACCCTTAATAACAAGCTAAAAATCGTGTACATGAACTTTAGGCTTTATGACACGGTTTTTCATGGCACAGAAGATTGTGCCATTCATTTTTTGGAGAATTCTGTGTGATGAAGGACTTGTACTGCCTTATTAAACCAGCTTCTTGTTTCAATTCTGTACAATATCAAGTGTCTTTTTTGTGAGAAATCTGTCTTGATAATTAATCAAGACTTCATTTCACAACAAAACCCGATTATGAAGGAAGTGACGCTAGAAATATAGTCTTCGTTTAAAAAATATGCTAATAACTTCCATTGTATTCGAGTTGGAAAAAAAATTACTATGAAATTTTTTGTTAATAGTTTATCATCTTACATTAAAAATTATACATAACATTAAAAATATCATTATAAATGACTATACATTATAAATAATTGATTAATCAGACATCATAGTCATTTCCTCATAGTACGGTAGTTAAAACACGAAAAAATGGTTAATAAGAAAAATTCTGCCACCTGGAAGAAAATCTTTTTTATTGCTTACATGTATAGTCTAATTTTTAGAAAAAATATTTTTGTCCAACAAAAGCGTCGACTTCAATTGTGATTTAACAAATTGTGAAAATTAATCGAACTTTTTTAACATTTTAACTCATAACTTCTTTTCTGTTGGTTGGATTAAAAAAAGTACGATTGTAAAAAAGCTAAATTGTTCGTGATAAGATTTTCTATTGATTGAGGTTTTTTCGATTATTTAAAAGTATGTTCTTTTGCAATGTTAGGTTGCAAAAAAGCGTTAAATTTCCTGTTTTAAATAAATTTTTATGAATTGATAGTCTTTTTACTTATTCATCAAAATGATTAAAAATTTGGTATTAAGTACCTATGAGAAGCATATTTAACCATGCACAAGCTTTTTGTTTATTTCAAAAAATGACATCACAATTAAATTGTTAATTTAAAAATTTTTTAGCTCGCGCAAAGCGTAAAAATAAGTTATACCCAAAATTCCTACGGCATTTTATCAAGAATATAAAGAACGTCAATGCTATAAAAAAAATATTTTTTTTTAATTTTGACTCCTTGTCTTAGCATTAATTTTTACATTTAAATAAATGCTTCTATCTTCGTTAATTTAAGGTATAGTGAAACGCAATTAATTTTGTACAAAAATAAATAGCTTACTACGTATTAAAAGAAACAAAATTGATGCAATGCTTTTAGCAAATGTTATAGGCAAATAAGCGTTTTTTACGACTGTTCAATAATTCATAAATTTATCAATTAGAAAAAAAATTTTGTAAAAAAGTCATTCGTAAATCAATTTTGTATTAAATATGTCATGAAATCGATTTTTTGTTATTTTACTCTTTGCAGGCATGACCATTGGTGCATTAATGCATGTCATTCATTACTTACCTATTACTTACAAACGTTAAAGTTTAAGTACTTACTGTATATTGAAATATATATATTCATCCGTGTGTGTATAAACAATTTGTAAATAATAACAGCAGACTACCTGTAAAACAAAAGAAGATATTTTTTGTCTTAAAATTCAATAATTACTGAACGATCGTAAAATACTCTAAATTGTTGTTAACATTTGTTTATTAACAATTGAAGCCGACGCTTTTGTTGGACAAAAATATTTTTTTCAATAATTAGACTATATTTGTAAGCGATTAAAATGATTCTTTTTCAGGTGACAGAAATTTTCTAATTCACCATTTTTTTGTGCTTTAACAATCAGACTTTAAGGAAATGACTGTGATGTCTGATTATTAAATTATAAACAATCTGTACTTATTTATTGATATAAACTATTAACATAAAATTTTACAGTAATGTTTTTTTTTAACTCGAATACAATAGAAGTTATTTGCATATTTTTCAGTTGACAATCATAATAATAGCGTCACTCTCTTCATAACTGGATTCTGTTGTAAAATAAAGTCTTGATTCATTATCAAGACAGATTTCTTACAAAAAAGACACTTGATGTTGTACAGAATTGAAGCGAGAAGCTAGTTTAATAAGGCAATACAAGTCCTTGCTCACACAGAATTCTCCAAAAAATGAATAGTATAGATTTTCTGTGCCATGAAAAACCGTGTCATAAAGTCTAGAATTCATGTACATAATTTTTTCCTTGTTATTAAGGGTACACAAATCAAGGAAAAATGTATTTTAAAGGTGTGCCTTAAAAAAAATTTTATCTTTTTTTGGGACACGTAAACGCAAATTTAGATTGAATTTCCTCATATGTGTATACAACAACAGTTATGAGAGCTTAGGATTTTTAACAATTTACCAAATAACACAACCAATTAACAATCTTAACAATTAACACAAACATTAGATTTTTAATTAAATACTAACAGTACGCTGTTCCGTTTATTCTCTGAAATTTTTCTACGCACTTTTAGATGCATACGTACAAAAATCATAATACAACGTTAAGGGCATCATTATCAGGGATTATAGTTTTGGATATGATAAATGCTTTAGGCTCGTTGCGTTATCGTAATAACCTTGCTTATTGTAACTCATGTATAATGAAAACTACAAGACAAGAGTAAAAACAAGATTCAATCTTCTAAGCTTCTCTCAATTTTTTACCAAAATTGTAATACATACTTGACAAAACAAAACAGTCATGTTATTAGTACTTTTTTGAAATCAATTTTACACAAGTCATTTCTGTAAAATTTATTTACAAAAAGTATCTTAATTGTGGTGGACGTTTTTTATTTTTTTTTTTTCTTTCTTCATATTAGAGTGCTCTACGTCCAGCTTCTTTAATAAGAGCATTACTATGGCCACGTAGCACTTGGGAGAAGAAAGGGAAGAGGGATGGGAGGCCGTTCATTACTGGGAGAGGGGTAGGGGGAAATGAGGCAATTTTAGCTGCGAGAAGGTCACCTAAACCCTCCTCGAGGAGCATTGCGTGGTGAAAAAGCACATGTGAAAAATCACAGAGGAACTAGCCAGAAAAAGTCGCACTGGCCAGGAATTGAACCACGGTCTCTTGCGTGCCAATCCACGACCTAGCCGACTGAGCCACCGTGCGCTCTTTTTTGATGTTAATTCAATTTACATTTGACAGATATTCATGTTTATGTAAACGAATGTACAAAGGTATGTACATTTGATTTGACCATTTTTATTGTCTTAATTCAAAGCTCCTTAAGCATTTATTATATCTAAAACTAAAATAACTTATAATAATGCCTTTAAAATAATGCTATGTAATAATAATTTAATAGTACAAGTGTGTTACGAATTTTGTACATATGCACCTGAAACTGCATGGGAAAACTTTAGAGAATGAGAGAGAAGACTTAAGAAATGTTAAGAGAACTCAAGAGGACGAGGAAACTTATGGGAGAATTCGGGAGTGCAGGAATGGTAAAGCGATAGCAACTATAGTTTCTCCTTACCCCCACCACTTGACGCATTTATTCGATGATAGTGCTAAATTTCATAAATACTCCCAGGTTCTCTCTAGTTTTCTTACGTTTTCCTAAGTTTTCTTGTGCATTATCTCTTAATCTCAAGTCTTATTAGATGTACTCTTCCATTCTCATGAATTCTCATTTGCACTCTCCGTTCTGTAAATTCTCTTTAGTTCTCTCAAGCTCTTTTAAAATCTTTTTGAGTTCTCCCATTTGATCTTTTGTTATCTATGGTGAAAAAGCTTAGTAGGCAGCTCCTCCGTTATTTCTATAACGAAACGTGCCTGAAGCATTTATTATATCCAAAACCAAAATACCTTATAATATTGCCCTCAAAGTAATACTATGTAATATTGATTAAATAATACAAGTGTATTACGAACTTTGTACATATCCACCTAAAGTGCATAGGAAAATTTCAGAACGAGAGAAAAGACTTGAGATAAGTAAACAGAACTCAAGAGAACAAGGGAGAGTATAGAAAAATATGGGAACGCAGGGATGATAAGGTTAGAGCAACTGTAGTTTCTGTATACCTCCACCACTCAACCCATTTACTCGATGGTCACGCTTATTTTCATAAATATTATCAGGTTCTCTCTAGTTCTCTTATGTTCTCCCAAGTTTTCTCTGTCTGCCTTGTAAAAGCTCCCGATAACTCCTTAAGTTCTCTTGTATGCTCTATATTTTTATTTCGGTATGCAGAGCTAATAAGATCGTATGAGAGAACTTAAAAGCAACAAAGGGAACCAGGAGGATTTCGGAAGAATTTACGGGATGTTCGAAGTGGTCAGCCTTTTGCGTTTTTTGCTAACAATTTCTTATGATTTATATAGAAAATGATGCTAGAAAAATAACAATCATATTAATGAGAAGAATTGTTATCAATAAAAATTATATCTGCAGATTGTATTTTTTTTAATGACATTGCAAAAAAGTCTTAAGTTACAAAGTGCTGAAAACGAATGGGAAGTCGAAAAATACTTTTATATATTTCTAATAGGAAGCAAGTACAAACCCATGATTTTTGCACTTTGTACGTAAGGATCTTGCGCACTCGCCTACATGCAAATCTTGCGCAAATCTGCCGCAATCAAAAGTGCGTCGAGTCAGAATGATAACGCACTTGACTGACCGTCAGATCTGTGCACTTCTTACACAGTGAGCCTTGCGCACGCTTCGTGCATTAGAATTATACAAGATCTTGGAAGCAGACTAGATGCAGACTTACATAATTTTGCTGTTGATGTAAATCGTATGCAAGAAGTACATAAGACTTGCAAAGACTGTGCTACCAGGGTATGGGTGATTCTGCTGTGACTTGCTCAGATCGTATCTGGTACTCATACTCACATATCGTATTGAAATCTAAAACTTTGAAAACGTCAAATTGTGTTAAATGTTGTCGACTTCACTTGACATATTATCTTATAAAAATATATTGATCCCTTTATTAAGATAATTTAGATTTTCATGTCAAATTTTCCATTCCAACCCATGTGGGCAACTCAATTTTACTCATGAAAGCTTTCACCGGTAAACAATAAGGCTTGTGTGTCACTTGGGCGTGTAAGCGTTAAATGCTTCAGCTGTTGGTCATTAACTTTGTACCTTAGTCACACCAATAATTAACAAAGACGAGTGAGTATTCCCTTCATACATTTCGTCCGCATATTCTCACCATAATTGCAGTTATGACAAGAATTAGTTCGAACTAGTCACTTTTAGGATTAGGAATGCTAACCAATGGTCACTTTCCAAAGTATACGACAAAAATAAATAACTTCTTACGACAGTAGTACCTGAAGTTGTTACCTCTTGAATAGCCAAGCTCTTCTTTTTGCGTATTTTCAGCGTACAAACATTTTGTTACGCTCCGGCCCCCATAAAACAACCACTCGGTATGCGTGTTCAGGTACGCAAACTACAATTTCTTATTGCATTTTAGGGTAGTAAATAAAGTATAGGTGAACAAGCCCCAGACTTTGAAAATTCCATTCCAAACTTTTCCATTCCGACCCTACCTGACCTCAAAGGGGCATTTTTTTTTCGTTTCATTACTAATGATGGAAATTAATCCCAGCCATTACTATTGGGCTAAAAAATGAAACATGTGTCTCGGGGTTTCGTCCAATGGGCCTTTTTTCGCTACGTAAATGCAAAAACGGTGGTGTTGCTTCCATCGTTGGTAGCCAAGTAATGCACTCTATTAGGTAGCTTTATCTGGGCTCAAATTAAAGCAAAAATATAGTCCTAACGATTAAAACAGAAAATCTTTGAACTGTACGCCCTGAATGGAAGTTATAATGATTTTATGAAAAATACTGAGTTATAGCCAAAATCACATTATTAGCGATATTTACGCTTTAACTGAAACAGCTGTAACTTTTGAATGGAGGCACAAAACCGAAAACATTTTTTTTTGTATTAAAGGGTCTTGATCCCAGCTTTTATTTAAGCAGAGCAAGAACACTCAAACTGTTGAAGGAGCTTAGCTACACGTGCAAGAAGGTAATACAATTTTTCAAAAATCGATGAAAATTGACTTGTAGAAAATTTCTCATAACTATTGACCAGCAAACCTTACAGTTGCGTCGCCTTAGATATTTGTTACTGATGTCGTATACAGCAGAAATACCATTCAAAAATTTTTTTTTAACCAACTTCTTTTTAAAAAGCTTTTCAAGTCGATCTGAGCAAGTTACGGCAGAATCATCTATATACATACATGCGATGTCTGTAAATATATTCTCAACATTCCAATTGAAAAGAAAAGTGTTACCCTGATTAAAACTAGTGTTCAAAATTTTTTTCTTACAGTGTATGACATTGCAAATAAAATGAGCCTGGATTCAAGGGTGTACCTATAAAAAAAGTTTTTATGGTAAATGGGGGATGAAAACATGATATTTTGTATAGATTTTCTCATATCTCCTTTGACGTGTACCTTACAAGTTTATACTTCTTTTATCTACGTATCAGAACAATGTAAGACTAATATTTTAAGTTAAGTACTACCTATGTACGTTATTTTTAAAATAACTAAATAAATATAAGCAAAAGTAGGATTTTTTTTCATGACTTTTCTGATGACTACATCTTTGCTGTCAAATTTTAAAAGGTCTTATCATTGCGAATTGGGCATCTATCAGATTAACTGGTTTACTAATGAATAATTTTGAATCTTCCCTCTTATTTAATTGTGATCCGAATATCTCGAAATATCACTCGAATGATCTCCATTGATTTTTGAATTATAAATGCACTGAACGTGATTTTTCGTAAAATTGGCATGGTACGTCAAAACAAATTCTGAGCCTGCCCCTTCCAGTTATTTGAATTGGAAATTGACAATGTTATTTTTTAAGTTTAAATATTCTTAAAAAATAATTATTGATTAATAGGAAGTTTAGTTAGTAGTTGTTAAATCCTGTTATATCTGTGAATATTTTGAAAAACCATAACAAATGCATGAAAAATGATGCAAAATATCGTAGTATAAGCATTTGAGTGATACGAAGGTCTTAAAAAATTTCTTTTAAAGTTATTTTACGTTAACATGAGAGAGAAAATTCTATTTAAATGGTCTCTAAACAAAACTTGTAATTCTTACTGCCATTTTCGATAATGATATCAGACAATTTTTATTTTTTGATTTGTTCTTAAAAATAAAGCGTCATCCGAAGATGAGCGTTTCTAGAGCGTATTTTAGACTAAAACGTTTTGTTTTAACTCAAAGTAACGAAATATTTCTATCAGAAGTTTAAAAAAAACGAAGTTCTTTTGCAGCTCATGTGACAACTATTCGCACGAAACAGTCAAAATCTTTCTTGTCAGTCATCGGACTTATAGGTACTGAAATTTTTTGTATGCATCGTTACTTTTAGACAGGATCATACATTTTTTCATAAATATGAAGAAGTAGAATTTTTTACTAGGATAGTCTGTAATACACGTTGGCAGTATGCATAGACTATAAACGTTGTCGCATTTTCATTTTTATAATTTCTTAATCTTGTAATATTATTGTCATTATTTGGTACATTTACTGTACATTTATTTACTTTGACACAGCTCACTGTATAATTTTTCAATTTTTCATTAGTTGTGAAGTGATGAAGGCAATGATCGCAAATAAATACTCTATGATGGTGTTTAGTTGGATAGTTGCAAGCAAGCCGAGATAGATATTTAATACATACATAGTGATATTTGTTGTCATTGTAATCGTTCCTGTTTCAACTTTCTTCTCCATAGTCTCTTTTCTCGTCTTGTTCACCTTGTTCTATAGTATCATCCATTTCATTATTGTAGTCTTCCCCACTTACATACTTTCGTTGTTTTTACTTTCTTACTACTATTTATTTCCATATAATTATAAGGAATAAATTAACTTGGTCTTGTTTTTGTTCTTTCTATCAAATAACGAAATAATGTTTTCAAAATTTTATTCTAGTCCAAAAAATATATATCAGTCAAAATACAATTTGAATTTTCAAATTAAGGTATCTATTAAATTTAAACTAGATGAGTATGCTACTTAAATTGTAAATATTTTCATATTGTATGTAGCTAGGAATAGGTCTTAAATTATTGTGCGTAGAATACAAAATAGATAGAAGGGCCCAGTTAAAGCACTATTGATCTTTATTTTTAACGTCTATACAAGTTTTTTTTTTAAAGCAAACGAAAGTCTACTATTAGAACTTTTAGTCATTATAAAATACTTATGAGTAGTTAATGTTAAATTTGAACGGTACTAATATGGTATCACACTATTTCCACTGCCCTACTTGGGGAAAAAGGAATATAGCATACAGACCCTTGTCCAATAGCACAAAGAAAAAGAGAAAGAGAGAACTCTGTATGTCAGACATACATATGTAACATTTGGACCACGTCCCACAGCAAAAAACCGTAGCTTGTCTCATAGTTTCTTCTTCACTACTAATGCTGTATCGTACTATTTTCATAGTTATCCTAGAAAAAAGCTAAAAATTACTCAGAAGCGTTACAGCCTGTGTAATAATAGGGAACTTAGATACTCAGAGCACAGAAAAGCAGTGGTACTGCAAAAAATGAGGAATCCTTAGGGAGAAGCTATAAAAAATCTTTAATAATAAGCGAAAGTTATCCAACTAGACATATTCCTTGCAATAAACTACTTGTCTAGGTAACAGTTGGAACCTACTAAGCTGGACTAAGACTATGTTTAAAAAGTGCTTCGGTTTTTCAAAGGTACTCATCAGTTAGGCTTGATTTTTCGGGCTTAAAGAAAGCTTACGAATGCTATGACTCACACTATTTAAATAGAATTAAATAACTTTACAATAAGTCTTGGTTACAATATAAACTTGTTTAGAGACACTATAAATTGAAGAAATCATAACCAGTCCTATGTTACTTTTTTTACCTGTCAAATAGATTACCTGTCCGTAACCAATCCATGTCAAAAACTGATTTCTCTTGACAAAGCCATGTCAACTATTCTAGAAAATACGATGTACCTTGTAACAATCTACATTAATAATCAGTTAGGGGTTAAATATTTTAAGATGTATAAGGGTCACAAGTTGAAGTTCTTTGATAGTGACCTGTTAACTATTCGAAGACAACATTTATAATGAAAAATTGCTGGTATAAAATGTCATTTGGGTAATATCTACAAGTGCATTATAAAGCCTTGCATACTACAAGACAGGTAAAGTAAGCATTAGATAGATTTATTCGAGACGGAGATAAAATTATAGGCAAGGTTAACTTACCGAAAGTCACTAATATTTTAGAGATAGGATAATAAATACTAAAGTTTTGGTTTTATTGAGAGTCTGAAAACTAAGTATAAATGTATATGATATTCTACGGTGTCACAATCGCTCAAAAAATAGATTTTTTTTTCTCTCAAGTGCAATAAAGAGCACTCATTAAAGAAAAACCCCCTTATTTTCTGTGAAATTTTTGACTACCTTATGGCCTTAAGTGATGGTAAAAAAATCGGATTTTTTTTCACCATATCCAGAATTTTTTTTATTTTTTTTTATGCATGAAGAATGTACAGTATAACTGTAACTCCTTATTAACTTTGTGCATGGATTATAAAAAAATAACAAACAATTTTTGGTATAATTTCCTCCTTCAATTAAAGTTTTAAAGTTTAAAATCTAGCTTTCAGAGAGTATAATATATTTTTTCTTAACTTTCTTTTTACTATCTTTTGTCCCCATTTATTTTATGAAAGTCGTATAACATGTGTCACCTAGTAACTTGCCCAAAACGACGGATGAAGGCAAGAATCCGTAAAAACTACCGTTATTTCTTTGTGCAGTACACAAACATAATCGAGTTGAGTGAATGCAGGGTGATAACCCTGCACACTCATGTTTTAATTTTAAATAACTACAAATCCAAAGTAAAATTTTCAAAAAACAAGAAAAGCAGATCCAATATGGTAGCCGATTTTTTTTAATTTAAAAATTTAAAACTAATAAAAACTTAACAAAAAAAAAAAAAAAATTTCTTAAAATTCACGCCATAATTTTGTAAATTCTGATGTTAAACGTTAAAGTTTCAATGTAAGAGTTAAACTATATCTAAAAATTATCCAAATACTTGTGTTCTTATTTATGTTTTAAAATCTACATAAAATCTTACTTGTATTGTACGTTTTTTTTATTTTTTAAAGAAGAGGAAATGATTTTTGGTGTACAAAAAGAAAAACTCCGACTTTATGACCGTTACTAAGGTTTGTAGGGGTGGTCAAAAAATCTTTTGAGTTGACTATTTTTTTAATGAGTACTATGAATCGTGATAGATAAAAGTAAAATCTATTTTTTAAATGCTTCTATTAACGTGAAATATCCTACTAGTAGGTATGATAACGAGTGGGGCTCCACCCCTTGCCCTATTCTCAAGCCAGCCCCCAGATAACAATCAGAGTGGATATATGTATGTGTATGTGTATATATATATATCACAAAAATTTGTACAAAAACACACATACATACACACACACACACACATATATATATATATATACTTTTATAAAAATAAAACTAGCTTAGATTTATTGTTCATAGTTTTTTGTATCGTTACTATTAATTTACTCCTCAAGTTCTTTCCCGTTGTTCTACATAAAATGTTAGTTCAAACGTATAAAAATATCTGGTATTTCAAACAAACCACGTGAGATTAAAGAAATTGCATAACCATCACTGGTTTTGTAAGTTATTATAATGAATATATAAGAAATTAGAGACTGCCAGTAGGTAGTATAAGATGTAATACTTAAAATCTAAAAAATAACTGTTTTTATCAAGGGATAAATAAGAAAGGTAAACATCCCGCTTAACACAGTCAAGAAAAAGTAACATCGTATGATATTAAAAACAGAAAAAGTTCGTGTTTTGTCCAATGGTACTTGCTCTGTGCAGCAATTTGACACGGTGCTGCCTGCATGCTTAAAAATAGTGGTCCTTACTTATAAAAATAACAAAGCCTCTTGTAGGCTATGAGTTTTCAAAATTTGTTTTCAGGTATTTATAAATTTTTTAAAAAAAAAAAGAAGCCTTTTAAGTGTTATTACCAAATTTCAAGCTAACAGTAATTTTTTTATTGCTTTATGCTAAAAAAAATTTTCTGTAAAGAATACGTAAGCATTAGCGCGTAAGTCTAAAGAAGTAAGTATGAGTAAGTAAACACTTAAAAAGCCACCAAAATTATACTTTCCATTCCCTATTATTTGTTGTAATCTGGTCTGTTATATAGTTTCATTACCATTTTTGAATTATCATATACCATAGTGGAACAAGACTCTACGTATTTATAGGTTATATATAATTGAAGACAGTTAAGTAGAAATGACAAGAATCCGTTTACAATTTAGAGTTCTCACAGTGTCCCACAGGTTATTTTTAATTATGTACGGCAAGTTGTTGCTTCTTTTGCTTAACACCAAACCATGGGTAACAAAAATTAAGGATATATAGTTCAAATAATTTTTTTTTAACGTACTCTTCAAAGTCAAGGGTTATTAAGAAAAAAAAACAAAATAAAAAGGGTTCAAAGTCTAAGCTGGAGATTAGTCGTATTAAAAAGGTACAAAGATAAAGATGACACTTTCTGTATGGAATCGTTTTGAAAAGTTTTTTTACTTATATCTAATATACAAGATATAATATAAGGCACTGACTAAATATTACTTCTTAAATATCTTAGAAACCCTTGGCTTATAAAAATTAACCATTAAGCTTAATACCCCTGCTTATTAAAAAAACACGATTATTAACCTCACAAAGGGGCAATCGTGCTTGTGAAATTTTAAGCTTTTTTTTCCTTAAAAATAGTTTATATTTATATAGTAGACATGTACACCGAAAAAACATAAATTTTTTTTTATTCTAAGACCATTATTTTCTGTTTTCAAATAAATGAATACATAAACAAATCTTTGTTTTTCAATTATGTGATTGTTTTATTTATGTTAGTAAAATTTTTTTCAAATTCATGTACGTTACTTTAATATATTTTCAATTCTATTTTCACATATAAACTATATTACTAGCTTAAAACTCGAGGTTCAATACAAGTTTCATCATTCAAACAAATGAGTGCAAGTATTGGTTTGAAAGTAAAATAACAGACAAGCTTATTTTCAGAAAAAAATTCGCATAATATCAGACGTATTTGTTAATTTTTTGGTGTAATTTCTACAAACATGTTCATTGACGTTTTCCAGAAAGTGTACAGTACTCATACTGTGGTTTCTAAGGTTTAGTATTGTAGTAAGCACATTGACAATACATTCATTGGTAGTAAAATTGCTCAATAAAATTGCACACATGTGCACACATATGAAAGAAGTTATGCTCGGTCAATGTATTTTCCTGTTTGCAGTTTTGCATTGTGTAAATAATTCTTAAGGCTATTTTTAGACAAAAAAACAAGAAATATATTCTTTACATTTATTATAATTTTGCATGTATGCTACAATTTTTCATGAAATTTTCTACCTTGATTTTATAGAGAAACATAAAAAATACTACGAATTCGAGGTTATACTTTCATATGACTCGACACTTTTTTATTTGTAAACCACGGTGTCTTAAAAAATCAATGAAAACCAGTAATTTTGGTCTATTTTACTTTTTATTAAAAGTATGATGCATTTTATCATTATTTAGAGATTATGTACATGAACGATTATAAAAAGTTTTATCTGCATTATTTATATTGCGTACAAAACTTTATTTTGCATTTGGCTTATGTAAATCTGACAAAATTTTTTGTGTATTTCTTTCAATAGATTTGACTCAATACTTCTAATAGCACAGTTTTTCTTGGTTATTTGGTACATGGTTATTTTTTTTCATCTTTTATACGTCGTCTCATTTAATTAGATAAACATTCTTTAATTTACTCTCTTTGTCTCCCTGGCGTTCCAATATAAGATTTCTTCTAAATCCATCTGCTTCGTCATTATCCTTACTGGGATAGTATTTGAGATAGAAATATAATTGTGATAAGTTATATGAAAGGTCCCCAAATTCTTCATCAGTTCCAGCTTTCAAGTTCAATTTTTCTATAACGTACAATTTTTGCCTATAAGCAAACGGTAAGAATATTTTGTTGCTTGATTTATTACTGTACATTCTAAGTAAATTTACTTTTTTTTTTTTTTTTTGGTGATTCGTTCAATTTTTTTTTTTTTAAGATGCTACTGGTTTTTTAGTTCTTAGATTTTCATGTAATTGTAGTTGTTTTAATACGGTACCTTTGCCTTGCAGACTTACGTCTGTGTATGTATATTGGTAAGTCTGGGTCAAATATAGGTGAGACTAGCCGTGTACAAAGGATATTTTTTATGTTTCCAAATGCTTTCTGACAATTTTGAGATTTCATAAATTCTTGACTTTTTCTAAAAAAATTATGTAATGATTCTAAGATAAGAAAGATTTTTGTTACAAATTAATTATAAAAAGTGATTATTCTTAATAAATGTCAGACATTTTTTGGGTTTCTTGGAACTAGAAAATTTTTTATAGAAACCAAGGTATTATTAATTGGTGCAATCAACTATATTTTATAATGTGTCCTAGGTTCTGTGCAAAGTCCAATGCAAATTTACATTTGCAAAGTTATAATCAAAATCCTTTAATCATTTTTGCTTCGTATAACTGTGACAGATAATTAACATGTTCTTGAAACAATTGTAAAAATATTACTACGTTATCCTTATAGTTTTCTCTGAGTTCTAATAAGAGGTATTCTCTTACTATACAACATAGGATTCTTTGAAAAATTGCTGGAGATGTTCTCAATCGAAATTGTTAGCAAGTCCATTGAAACTGATCTTCTCAAGTTACAAGGCCTGTTTTCCTTCTATTTTTTATTCTTAGAGGTATGGACTGAGAGGCACAGTTTGTATCTAATTTTAAAAAATATTTGCAGTTTTTTGTTTTTGGTAGTAAATCATCTATTGATAGGAAAGGTTGGGACTAAGGGACTATTAATTTATTAAAGTCTCTAAGATGCAGAATCTTAATTTTTTCAAATTATATTTTTATAGGCACATTATGCATGACGGTAAATAAACAATTTCAGATTGGTGACCTTGAGAAAAAATGTGACAAAAAGGGACTTTTAATGAATCTTCTTGTTTACCCCACCCCCTTTGCCGCACTTCCAATCCCGTACCCACCAGTCACTATACACCCCGATACCATGTATTTTCAAATTAATGAATTTAATTTTTCTCAAGTAATTCGAAAAAAAAGCGGTTTTCAAAGAGATTTGAACTTCTGATCATTCTACATAGTAGTCAAGGCTTTTCCTATCTTTTCTTTAACTAGTCCTGATATCGACAGTTCAATTACTTCATCGTGCCTTGTAGCTTGTGACTACTTTGGGTGTTAATTTATTTGTACTGTATATTAATTCATTGTGTTTATTTATAAACCACAATAATAAACAATTTATTTAATCCACTGATTTCTTTAGTCAAAGGCTTTTTTAAAGAACTTATAAGCTAGCATTTTCCAGCAGAGCAGCTTTTGTACGTATTTACGAATATTTTTTTATCTTTTATTAGTTTTTTACTCTTTCAGTAAATAAATAATTGCTTACTCAATTTTTCAATATTTTTTCGAACTTTTCAACATTGGAAAAAAAAATTCTGGTACTTTAAAAATAGAATCATTTTTTATTTATTTTTTTACAGTTTTTTCTTTGTGATTCAGGTGATTTTTTGACTTACAGAATTCCATCATATTGTTTTCAAGGGCGAAGTTTAGAGAGGTGAGATGAGCACAAATATATGCAGCATGCTGTAAATTATTTTTCTCATGTGGATGTACTTACACACACGCTTTCATGCGTACTTGCTTCTCTCTTTCTAAATTTATTGAAAAATTAACTTGTTTATCTATTCAAATGCTTAGTAGTGTTAATAAAAAGTATTCGTGTATCCCAAATAAATTAAAAGGTTTCTACAAATCCTTAAAGTCCTATTTCATGAGATTTTTTTATAAGGTGCCAAATTTTTGAGATATTTTTTGCTGTTTCAAATTTATGTTTGATTTGAACAATACCTGTTTAAAAAATCTATGTATGATGTACGTTATGAAGGGACATTTACTGGCGTGTAATATTACCCTATCAAAAAGTGGTAGGATACAATGGTTTTATTTAATTCTTTAAAATGATTTTATTAGCTACACTTAATAAGGATATTCACCTACTTACAACCATTTCGCACAAGTAATTATTTATCATTTATCATGAACTAAAATTGTTTATGATTACCTGCGATCTAATGAAGATTTGGCAAAAGGAAAACTCTTGAGTCCTCAAACTAAATGTCCGAATTATTTTGTAATTTATAGTGCGTGCTACAAGCGTGTTTTTAAGTTTTTAAATTTAGACACAATTATATTTAGAGTATTCCATATAAACTAGGAAACTGTGTATGAGCGTACGTGACACACGTGAGCGTAACGTTAGAGATGTAATCAGCGTAGGCAGTAGGTAGTTGTCTTGAAAAAATCAAAAGATTCAATAGAAGCACACCGTCTTTTACGGTCAGCCTGTAAATTACGTGGGTATACTAATTCCAACGATTATTTCTACCAACTACGAACTCAATCGTTTTTTAAAAGGTTTACTTATATTTATGATTAAATTTGTCCATCACATAGTTTTATAGAAGTATAACTCCATACTCAGGTACCCAAGCACTCACATTTCTACTGGCTTATTTTAATTTTTTTTTGTAGGCTTATATTACTGGGGCTGCAAGAGGGCTATACGATTTCTCTATAACGCTTCTTTTTAGTAGCTTCGAAATTTGACCCTCTCTTTATCATTTGTCTTTAATTGTCCACCTCGAAGGTCGTTTGCTAGATTTTTTTTATTGACGTCGACCCTGGCCTTACAATCCTTTACTGTTACTACAACATTCTTGTTTTTTGCAAATATATTTTTATATTTGTTTATTATAACAAGTATTATTGTTTTCCAGTTGTTATCGGTGTGGTTTGTTAGTACATTAGATGCATTTGTCTCCAAATTTTAATTAAAGTTTACTCTGTACGTTAGATTATTAGATTCAGAACTTTTTTGTTCTAACTCTTATTTCTTATTTTGTATCGATCTGAATTTTTTTATGCAGTCTAATCATATAAGAAAGTTATTTTTGGAAGCACCATTATTAACTTTGAACACATTAACGTTATCTTCTACATTTAATATTTTTGCCTTTACTTTTATCAATAAGTCTGTTGTTACCACACCATTAACTGTTTTGAAGATGGTTTTTTTTTTGGTTTTTACTACATTTTTATTTAATAAGTTCAAAATTTATCATAGATACATTGGATCCTGAATCATACGAATTGCCTTTACTGTCAAAGTATCATTTAATTTATCTTTAAGTTAAATGAATGGTGGGACTAATAATTTTTTGGACTGTCATTGCTCAATTCTGCCTACAATGCTAAATTATTTACTTGCTTGATATTAGTACCTTTGTTGTCTTAGTCTTTAAGCCAGCGTTTAGACTCAGAGGGGTATTGCGTTTCTTTTCCTTTATTAGTGCAAATCTTACAGCGCATTTTTTAAACTTTTTTTTTTAGTGTATGGTTTAGTTCAATTCATTTTAAAATTCTTTTTCACTAGATATTCCATATTTTGCACTTTGTTGTAGAGGTCCTCTGTTTTATTTAATTTTTTATTATCTATACTATTAGATGCGAAATTTAGCAAGCTTATAGCTATAAAGTCTATGGGTGTTTCATTGTCAATAGTTCTTTGTACTTGTATGAGATGTATCTCTTTTTTTGTACAGTATTCAAGTAATGTACCTGTTTACTATAAGAACTGCATTGAGTCTCTCTTTGGGGCACAGCTTTTACTAGCAAGCGTCTTACAAAAACTATGTTTTTAATTTTTCAATTTTGATTTGACTGTTAGCCTAAGCAATGTGCAGGTGTACCAATTTATCGCACTTTTGTTTATAAATGATCTTAGAGTTTCAGTTTTTTTTCATTTGAATTAACTTAAAGTCATTCAAATTTTTTTTTCCAAGAAGTTATCCACTAAATAGCATTCGAATTTTCCTTAAAGAGTTGTTTAATCGTAAATTCTGCAACTATCTTTTCCATATTCTGTTCTGCAGTTTTTTTTCCAATAGCTTCTCTAATAGTTAATTAAATGATTGCTCTAAATTTGTCGTAGTAGAGGTTATGTTTGTAGCTATTATCTCTTCTAAATATTCTTTAGAAAACTGTACATTATCATCTTTATCAAGATATTCACTTCTTACTTGGTGTGTTAGAAAAATCTAAAGATTTCTTACTTGTTTCTTTTCTTTGCACGTTTTATTTATTTAAGCATATGATAAATTTTAAATAAGTGCCTTACGATTTTGTACGTTGAGGTAGCCATGTGAGTTTTTGTACACATATGCCTATCTGGTGTAGATATTCTGGTGACACTCAAAATATTCGATGTATGATCTATGGCCACCAGCCCTTAAAATCAAAATTATAGCTTTTCCATTGTGATAAAGAACAAGAATATTTTTTTATAATGTTGTTTTACAGATTTTAATGATGTTTGTTTGTAAATAACAAAGATTATTATTATTTTCATCAACACACAATAAATCTTTTAATCTAGTTATCAACACAATCTGTTCATAACAAGGAAATAACATTCAGTTTCATTATTCAAGGTATGTCTCTTTTAATAACTGTAACATATAATTTATACTTTATTATTTGTGTTTATATTGGTGAGTTTTCCACTTCAATCATGAGGTTGTATGCGTGTGGCTCATCTTTCTGACGTACTTTTGATTTGCCTACATTAATATTCTCTACACACAGTTATTGCTGTCACACTTTAAACCCAACGCCAGGGAACTCTTCACAAGTGAAACTAAGGGAGAGTGGCAACTTCTGGCCAGTTTGAGCCAGCAGCACCCCTCTCTGAAAACAGAGAGGGCTGGTACCATGGTGTTGACCCTTTCCAAATCATTATCTTAGTAAAAAAGCGTAGTACTGATTTTTACTGGTCAGCAGGCAATATAGAAGATACTAAAGTACGCTGGCAGTTTCGATCATGTGAGGACCCAGGTGACTGCCGCAGGCTCTTTGGATTCCAGAGAGGGCAACAAAAACGCTTCTCATGGTCAACAGGGACTATTGAATAAAGTATTAAGGAAAACAACGTCACCGTTTTTAGCAATCAAACGCAAGAATATCTGGCCCTATATAAAGAAATAATGTAGAGCTGAAAAAAAAACAGAACCAAAAAATTAAGCATGCTTAGTCTGCAACAGAAAAGATTAAAAAAACTCTTGAATTAATAAGCGAAAAGTGTAGCAACACGGCCAACGTCGTTAACGATGGCCAAAAGCTGCTATGAAACATCTAAAATCAGCAGCTATTATAAGAAAAAAAGTAAGTATTAAGTAAGTACAACAGTTGGCAGTGTAAGGTAGGTTTTGCTTTACTACAATACAGGGAAAAGAAACGAGATAATTTTTGTCAGCATAAGCAAAAAAGCTCTACACACTGCCCTTTAGAAAGTAACTAGCGATAGAAAAAGGAAAGAGATCCCTCCTAGTAGTAGGAGTGCCCAAAAGAAAATCCATAATAGAATTATAATAGTTCTGATAAAGGTCGGAAAAGGACAAACCTTTGCAGAGACATTCAAGTTGATGAAGGTAGGCTTCAACCCTAAAAAAAAGGAGCTGTTGTCCGAAGCGTTCTTGCTACCAAGAAAGTAAATTTTCTCTGAAAAGCCAAAGGAGTTAGGAATATTGCTTAATTCACGCACCGTGCGAAACAGTCGAAAATGGGGTATTAATTAGTAAAAACTATTGCACGAAAAGTGAAGCTTCAGATCCGAGATTGAGACAGTATTGTTAAGGAAAGAAATTAAGAAATATGTTTAAAAGATCATCGGAAACCAAAACCAAAATCTTATGGTCCAACTTCTTAAGGCAAATGGTAGAGAAAAAATAATAGTGTTGGTAATTCTCAACAAGAAAAATGTCAAAGAAGTCAAACGTACACGCAAGGTAAGGATTAAATATTGAATTCATCTCCTGCGATGTTAAAAAGAGGCTTATTGTAACAAGGTGTTTAAAATGGAATATGGACATGTATCCTATGACTGCAAAGAAAAAGATCAATTAAAGCTGCCCTTTAAATGTGGAAGCCGCAACGACAGCAAAAAGTTGCAGTAGTAGAGCTCGATGTTTTATTTGCAAAACAGGAGACTCGTAATACGAAACTGGTAGTAAGATCTGCCCCATCTTATGAAAAGCATTAGAAGAAGCTAAAAGGAAAGCCAAAGTTGCCCAAAGTAAAGAAGCCAAATTTCTTAATGGAGTGTAAACTAATTTGCATTCTTGCTGCACTTAGTACGCTTACTTGTTAGCCAAGGAAAGTATCATGCGTTTGGTGGCACTTGCAAAAATTAAAGCGAACAAAAGAGCGCTAGACATAAGAACAGATCCCCTATCCTTTCTTCCTCATTAGAAAACTTCATTTTTTGAGAAAAAAAGTAAGTAAAAAAATAGAGCGCGTATGGAACACGATTTTTTTCAACATACATCTAGAAATACAAGAAATTCGTGAATGTATTCGGGATGCATTCTTCACCCTTTCATAGCTCCCCACCCATGATTGAGAAAGAGCTTTTAAACTCTACAGGCTAAAAGTACTTTTGCTAGGGTATAAACTGTTTCTACGGACGCGTTAATCGTATTTAATGTACATGGTATTTAAAATACAATAGAAAAATGGGAAACACCACTAACATTACGGTTTGAATTTAAAATAACTGTTGATTTTGGAAAATCCATAAAATATCTTAGCGTTCCATGGTATTACATTTTTGATTACCAACTAAAAATTTGTCAAAAACGAAACAATATAAAATTTAATACACCAATAGAAAGATTAAGTATAGTATTTTTTAAAGATCATAAGGGTTTTTTTTTAATTAATACTAAATAAAGTAAATTAAGCAACATTATTTAAAGATTTAAAGACATTTTATACGATAATAGATTTATTATTTCAAGATACTGCAATCGCTACGGGTTTTATCGAACAAGATAGCCAAATAGATCACATTTTTAAGGAAGCCAGTATTGTTATATAACCATATCAGTTACAACTATTTTTTGCCTGGTTTCTAATATCAGAAAATATTTAAGGACATTGAATTTGGTTCATATAAAAATCAATTTATGGAAGATTTTATGGATAGTAGTCAAAATTGTGCACTTTGACACATAAATTAAATCTTTCAATTAGAAGCCAAATCAAGTGAAAATTTTAATTCACCCGTCTCAACAAAAATTAATATAAAGGAATACAGTAGCCTTAAAAGAATTGTTTTTTTTACTCAAATGCTTAATTTAATGCACCATAAATTAAATAAATATCAAATAACGATTTTCGAAATTATATGTAAATAAAAAGATAGAAATTTTTTCATTGATGGATGAGAAGGTTCAGGGAAAACAGTTTTGTATAAAACGTTAATTTATTATTTCATTTTTCGTGAAAAAAAAACTTTATCTATGGCATGAACTATAATAACATGAATATTTCTTCCAAAAAGAATGGCCAGTAATAGAACATTTCGTTTACCGTTAGACTTAAACAATGTAGAGATTTCGTTGTCGGAATTAGAATCTGAAAAAAAAAAGAAAAGTAGATAAAGTTATTTGGGATGAGGCTTCTATAATTCCAGTAAAAGTCTTAGGAATAGTTCGAAGGAAATAACGTGATTTATGTGATGCAAATTTCTATTTTAGGAATAAATTAATAATTTAAAGAGGAGATTTTATACAGTTTCGTCTAGCTTAGAAAAACAGTAATAAGAACATGATTATATAAGAAAGCATTAAATTGTTACGTCGGTAAACTAAAAATTACCGATAATTTTTTCCCTGCTCCATCCCTACGAATGTTGTTTTGAAAGCACTTGAGCAAGGATCAAGAGGCATCCAAAAAGAGGTGAATCACCTGCAAGTTACTGATACCTGCAGTACAATGATGATTTATGTACATGCACGCTGGCCTATGCAGACCGGAAATGAGAAACAAAATATTTTTTGACAACCGTGGATACAAAAGTTTAATTGGGAACAGTTAAACTGAAATATTAAATGCAAATATATTTTGAGTTTAACATAAAGTTAAACATTAGGATAGCTTAGAATTAATACATAGAAATAATCGAAAACATTAGTGAAAGCCAGAATCGTCACAAACAACCAGTACACACTACACCACTAGCAAATAACTACATTACATATTAACTATAACAAACCTGATACACAACATTAGTAACCTTCAAGGGATTACCCAATTTTTACCATTCAAGCTCGCAAGCTCATGATTTACCGAGTAACCCTTTTTGCATCGCAATAATAATTTCGTAAACATACTGCAATAGTCTAATTTGTCATCTAGTTGATTGCAAACACTTTTTACCAAATGTTGAGGAAAACGGAGAGTAACCCTTTCCCTTTTCTTGACTCGGAGAGAGAGTCCGTAAGCCTCCCACCAATAGGGGTAACAGAGTTTCTGATTCCCTAGGGTACTACAAGACGACTTTCTCTCCAACTACTAGCAGCAGAAAAACATGTTGACTAAAATTCTACCAAAATTCAGTATTATTTTTGTAATATTATAAACACTCAAACTACCGGCAGAACAAATTATGTTAACTAGCGACAGGCAAAGCACTCTAATTCTAACAACTGCTATTCTTATTATTTTAATTACAATTCTTATTACTATTATTATTATTGTTATAAATACCGCCACTAATATTCTTATTATAAGTTATTACGGCCGTAGCCACTGTTTTGGCGTTTAAGTAGGAGTATTAATTAATAAATCACCAATCGTTTGTTCACCCGAGCATCAATCAAATTGTTAAGTGATTTTTACTGCTCTTTTTGCAACGAGTTTAGTTAAACAAACGACCGGTGCTTAGCATTAGTAAATATCAATAATATCCTGTCATAGTGTTAAGGTCAAATCATATTTAAATCCTGTCAATTTCGTCTGTAAAAGGGAAAGGAAGGGCATGAGCAAGTGAATCTCCTTCCCTTCTCTAAGCGCAAAGAGGAGAGTGAACCGGATGTGGAAAGTGCCAATTTCTGAGTGGCTATACTAGAGCAGTTATAGCCAATGAGATTTTCGGCTATTGTCATTTTTGCCAGATTTTCCCCCGGCAAGCTCTCCTGCGTTGTTATCAAACCATCGCGTCATCGAGGTCTGCTACTCCTTATAAAAAGGCCCAGAGACTCTTTTAACTAGGAACCCTCGAACGGTAGACTGAGTAGTTAGAGTTCACCTTTGCTACCCCCCAATCTACCACGAGGTAAGGACCCAGTTAATTTTCGTTTTTCATCCTCGAACGGTCGACTGAATAGTTAGAGTCCGCCTCTACTATCAGTCAGTCCTCCAAGAGCGCGTAGCAAAGACCTCTTTATTCACCTCAGCTCGTATTCGTTCGCCATGTACTCCAGTTATATATAAATAAAAGTAAGTGTGAAAGTTATAATTTTCTAATATTTTTCTTTTCCGTTTGCAATCTTTTTCGGCCAGACCCATAACTAAAGTTGTTTACGGGCGCACCAATATCCACCACGATATTGGTACCCGAGGATCTTTGAAAACTATTTAAAGTTGCTTACGCGTGCACCAATATCTTCCACGATATTGGTACCCGAGGATCCTTAAAAATTATTTGAAGTTGTTTACGCGTGAACCAATATCCGCCACGGTATTGGTAACCGTAGAATCTTGAAAATTGTTAAGTTGGTTTTCGCGCACGCCACTATCCACCATGGTAGTGTTGCTATCGGAGCAAGAACTAACAGAATTAAAGCGAAAATCAGTACTCACGATGGTATTAATACATCCGAGCCCGATCGCGAGAAACAAAACTTGTTCCTGTTACGGTGCAGGCTTCGTGTAGATCGCGGACGAGATACCCTTCGGTACGCCTCTCTGGATAAAATCAGAGCAGTGACCTTATAAAAGAAAAAAACAAGCAATGGCGATAGGAATGAGGTTTCTTCTAATTGTAGCAGTGTCCAACAAAAAGGCCATGACACTACAAAAATCCTGGTAAAGATCAAAGCAGGACAAACCTTTGCCAGGGTAGTTAAATCAATGAGAGCGGGCCTTAACACTGGAAAAACAGGAGCAGTGGTCCAAAATATTGTCGCCACCATAAAAAGGAACTTGCTTCTAAAAGCTCAAGGAGTTAAGAGTATTGAAATATTTACTCAGGATGCGGAAAAGTCAGTAGCAGACAAAGGAACAGTGGTTACTACTACACGAAAAGTGATGCTTAAAATCCGAGCTTTAGACAGTATTGTTAAAGAAAAAGAGATCAAGGAATCCATTGAGAAGATTACTGCTTACTAAAAACAAAATCTGAAGATTTCACTCTTCAAGCCAAACGGTAAAGAACGAAGAGCGGCGTTGGTAACTCTTAACGAAACAGTTGCTTAAGAAGTCAAATGTACAGGCCAGGTCAAAATTAGATTCGACTTTTATTGTGTTAGAAGAAGGGTAGTGGTAACAAGGTGCTTTAAATGTCTAGGATATGGTCATTTATTCCATGACTGTGAAGAAGAAGACTGACCGAAGCTATGTCTTGAATGTGGAAGCTGCAACAAGCGTAAAAAAGACTGCAGTAGTACAGCACGGTCTTTCCTTTGCAAGACAGGTGACATAAAATACAAAGTTGGCAGTGCACGTTGCCCTTTTTTCAGACGAGCGTTAGAAGAAGCAAGAAAAAAAGCTTAAGCAGCGCAAAAGTAAAAATGCCAAATTTTTTAAAGGACTGTGAGCTAATACGGACTCACTATTCGCTGAGTAGTTTTACTTCTCAGCAAATGAAAGCATCAAGTGTTTAGCAAAGCTTGCTAAAATTGCAGCCTACTATGAAGTGCTTGACATGGGTGCTGGTCCTCAGGGACTCCAAATCCTTTCTAGGACTCGAGACGATTGGCACCTTTAGCAGCTGGTGACTAGCTTGCTCGCTAATGCTATGAGACGCAATGTTCTCCCTGGTGGAAAACTAAAGCCACGCAGCATGGGGAGTGGGGGGTAGTGGGTATGGGTGTTCTTATGAACAAAATCTACTGAGTTCCACACTACCGCTGTCCTTGCGGTGTGCCTCAATGTATTGCCCTTCTGTCCACAAAAAAAAAAAAAAAAACCACTACTGCTACTTCTACTACTAGTTTTTATACTACTGCTGCTACTAATTCTTCTTCTTCTACTACTGCTATTTCTTTAAGTGAGTTTCTCTATACTAGGTGCTTTCCAGGTTGCAGAGAGAAACACTTCTTAGTGCTAAGAGGCACCAAGCCAGTCGGGATGGTATGCGTGGCATAGGCATGTGATAAGAGGTGGAGCATGTGAGTAGTGTTGGTTTGAATATGTATGTTTGTGAGGGTATAAGCCTTGAGCTTCTTGCTTTCATTGACATGGATATATGTGCTGGGGCTCCCTGTGCTTTGTACTTTCTGCTTTACATTTTCACCATAAGATGGCCTAGATGCTTGTTGCAGGTAAGTAATAGTTATAACATTATTCTTAGACACAAGCATTTGACTCGCACTAAATTATCACAGGCATACCAGAGAGTTGCCAGAGAGAGGTGCTTCTAGTGACAGAAAAGTGGAAAGATCTTTCACTTGCTGGGGTAGGGACTGTATCAGTCAGTAAGGCAAGACGGTGGGGCCCAGGTTATGCCAAGTAACCACATCTGATGTAGATCTACACTTTTTTAATGGAGAAGTCACAGTGAGCTGACTAATCTGTGCTTAGTATCTCTGAGGAGGTCACATAGTAGTACTTCGTGGAGCGTTGTATACCTCAGACTGTTTTATTAGATTGTCTGTTCTAGTAATGGGTATGTATGCGCATTTTTTGTCTCCCTCGGGCAGTTATAGTATGGCTACATAAGAATTTATTTCACAAGATCACCAATTTTACACTTCATATACAATGCCGGGGTGGCCTCAGCAAATAAGACTACGGGGTGACTATTTGCTGGTCCGAGTAAGTAGCACTTGACTTTGGTAACGAAAAGGGCTGTTTTGTTGATTTTAATGATTTTGAGATCTTTATTTTAAAAAAAAGGTACAACTGGCCTTTACTAGTGTTCACGCCAATTGTGAACTTTGAATTCTCTTTTCATTTTCTAATTTTCTTTAGCACAATACGTTAAATGCAATAGTTATATTTCCTGGAATCGTAATAGCCTTATCTTTGCTTTATCATCTAAAAGTAACACTTATCAATTTTATAACTTTCACTTTAAATTTATACATACTTTAATTTCAGAACTTATATTTTCTTATCTTATCTATTCTTCTACTCTGACTCATATAACGACTACAGTGTATATTTGTATAGTTAACTTTAGTTATTCTCTCCGCTATTATTGTAATAAATCAGATAAGTCTTAACAAGCAAAGAGCCAACATCAATTGTGCTCTGAGCTTCGCTAACCGCTATTGTAAATACATACGCTATTAAATAAACGCTATTTAAACTACTACCACTCAACAGTTTATTGATCCTCAGTAATTTCCGAACAATCGATATTAAGATCCCCGTGTTCGTCAAGCATTTTTTGCTTAAACGTAACAACTAGTTTGCATGCTACAAAGGAAGAACTACAATAAAAACTATCTATGCAAAACAAGTACCCTAAGCAACAACCTCTTTAAAAAAATTTGTTGGAAGTTTCGATCCAGTGAAAACACAAGTAACTGTCACAAAACCCAAGGATTCTGAAGGGGCCATAAACTTGTTATTAATAGGCAACAGGGACTAGTAAGCAGCCTATGGCCCTCTAAAAATAAAGAACGAAGACCAAGCCTTTTCAGTGTAGACAGTAACACCAACAATGACTGTAACGTAAGCATCTATAGCAGCTAGATGCAAGTAGAGCTCACTTTTACAAAAAATAGTGGCATAGAGCTTAAACTGAAGCATAGCTAAGAAATAAGAGACGTCTAGTCTGCCACTAGAAATATTTAAAAAAAACTTTTGAAACCCATGAACCAGAAGTATGGTAACACGGCAATGATCATTAATAATGGCCTTAAAGCTACTCTAAAGCAGCTTAAATAAGCTGCAGCCATGGAATAAGATTTTTTTTTTACAGAAGATAAATATGTTCATTTTTGGAAAAAGTATTTTTAATCCTTGCAACTGAGGAAGCGTAAAAAAGAGATTTACATTTTCATGTGAAAAAAAAACTCTGAATCGTGCCCTTAAGAAATCAGAGCGAGTTGAAAGAAACAGAAGACCATTAGACAGCCTTAAAAAACGCCAACAAGCTGTGTCCTCTAAGAAAAAGAGAATATATAGATGTCAGCGAGAAGAGGTTCTCTCGAACTACAAAAACAGCTGCAGAAATATAATAGATATAAAGTCAAAGGTTCTGGGAAACGTTGGAAGAGGAAAACCTTTACTGAGGTTTTAAAATCAATGAAGACTGGCTTTAACCATAAAGAAACTAAAGCTATTTTATAGAGTGTGGTTGCTATAAAAAAAATACCTTGCTCTTGAAAGCCAAAGGAGTTGATAAACATAGTGAAAATATATAAGGGGGTAGTTATACGCTTGAGATTCAAGAGCTGGACATTATGTTAAAGAAAAAGAAATTAGGAAATCCGTTGGGGCAGTCATCAAAGATCTTAATCAAGACATGAAGGTCCAACTCCTGTAAGCAAACGCTCTAAGACAAAGAGTGAAGTAAGTACCACTAGATGAAACAGCAGATGGAACAGTCAAGCATATAAGCATGACTACAGTGAGATTTGTCTCCTAAGATATAAGAAAAAGACTAACTGTAACTAGATGTTTTCACTACTCAGAGTATGGATACATTGCATTAGAATGTAAAGTTAGGGACAAATCAAAGCTGTGCTCCATGTACGGAAGCTGTAAAAAAAAAAAAAAAAAAAAAAAAAAAAAAAAACTGTAAGACTCCAACACGGTGTTTTTTGTACGAGACAGGAGATATAAACTGTGAAGCTGGCAGTGGCTCCACCCTAAAGTTATATTAACACGATTTTCAGGGTTAATCTATGACTCGTTTCATGCCCCTCATAAAAAGGGAGTTAAAGTTAGCATAAGAAGTCTAAGTAAAAATACTACTGAGTCCTACATTAATGCTGCTTCTGCGACGTGCATCCAGATATTTTCCTTCCAACTACAAGAAAAATAATGTTACTACTACTGTGACTGCTTATTATAACACACTGTACATAGTTGGCACAGGCATACTACTACTATAACTGCTTATGAGATGACCGTATAAACAGTTGGCACAGGCCTATGCATCTCTTAGAAAATATTTCACATTACTTGTACCACTTCATGTATTATTTTGCAGGCTGTACTCTTTTCTATTTTCAAAGAAAATTAAAGAGTTATGTAGCTAGATGCTGTATCCAACCATCTATAACATATTGAAACCTAATAAAAAGACTTCTTACGAAACAATTTTTGTTTTCTTTCTTTAAACACTAAGTTTTGCAAAAGTACATGAAAAAATAGAAAAAAAATTAAACATTTTTTAAAAATTTCTTTTACTAAGTATTATATAAGTAAAAGAAAAAACTATTAACATTAAGATTAATGAATTTGAATCTTATTATTTGTTTTTTGGAACTGTAAACAAGAAGAAAGTTAAGGCTGGTAACTTAGTTTAAGACTTTTGATGATGAAATACCACTTGAGCGTTTAAAACATAATTTGTTGAAATCTATAGAACATACTTCTGAACATCATTGCGCAATGGCACTTTTTAAAGATAATTATAAAAAAGTCAAGATTACTAGAAACGTAAAAAAAGGAATATTTCGTGGTATTCCTCCCATCTTGGATAAAGATAATGACTTTAAATGAGTAAAAAAAGTTAAAATAGTAATTTGGTGTAATGTTAGCAATAAGAGCTTATTTTCCAGCGACTTATTAAATTTTTATATAAGTGCTCACCTGGTCAAATTAAAAAAAGTCTTAATATTACTAAGCAAAGTAGTAAGAAGGAAACCAAATCTGAAATTGTTGATGACATTGCTTAGTTAGATGTGAAAAATTGAGAATCATTTGTAATATCTTTCAAACAGTTAAGTTAAAAAAAAAAAAAAGGTACGACAATTTTTTTTGTAGCTCTTATTAACTCAATAAAGAAGATGACAAATGATCAACATTTTAACGTTTAAAATATATCTATTTTCTAGTTCATGTGTTTTTCAAAAGTGTCAACTCACTTTTTTATCAAGCCAAAAAAAACAAATAAATTTTGAATTTTTGTAAGGAACATTCAGGATTAATTAGTTAAGATACAGTTGAAATATTCAGCTAATCTGGCACCATAGTTAAAAAATATACTTTAAAAGTGCAGTTGAAACTTAGATTTGTTTAAAAAGGTACAAACTTAATGGTACTTTATAACTTAGAAGGTCATAAATGTAAAAATCATTTTTTATTGGTTCTATCACTAAGTTTCTTACCTTAATACTTTTAAGATTTTTTATCCCTAGCTGATATAAAATCTAAAAGCCAGAAAAAAAATATAGGAACTCAGAAAGATATTTGAGGACTGTAAAATGCAGAACAACAAGAGTCTAGAGAGGGGTATCTCTAAAAAAGAGAATTCATACATGATCTTCGATATAAGAGGTACACTGAGAATTAGTTTTTTTAATAGAGTATATAAAATAAATTCTACATATTAAATAAAGAATTAAAGAATGTAAGCACATCTTAGCTTTATAAAAAAGCGAGTTTATACTCTTAAAAAATACTTAAACCAGATAATAGATTTATATTGCACGGTAAAGATTTAAATTGCTTGTCATCTTCTTCATAAAAAAAATTAGAGCCACGAAAAAACTATTGTAAGGATCATCCTTTTTGATGAATTGTTTAATGATTTTTACGAATTCTTTTAGATTCTTTTTTTCCAATTGAACAATGTCATTAGCTAATGATAGGTTTGGCTTTTCTCTTACTACTCGCCATAGTAATGTTGAGTTTCTTCTTATCCTAGTAGATCAGTATTTATATTAATGTTTTGTAACTCACCGGGAAATATTTTCTTGTCACTTATAATCCTTTAATCAACTAGTTTAAGGGAACATCATCGACTAGAATGAATGCCAAAGCTGCTAACATATGCAGTTGTATTCTAATAGTTTCAACACATGTGTCATGGTACTGGGTTTGGAGCTCACTTTATTGAATTTTTCGGTACAGCGATTAGTTAAAGTGGAAGGAGCATCAGAATATCTGCACTCACGGAAATACGTATTCGTTAGCATGACTATCCTTTTTTCGAAATCTGTCATAATCAAAAAAATTGTTTTCCAGGAAATTTTTAAACTGAAAGGTTACTTAGCTGGAGAATTTTTATCTGGAAAATTAATTAACTGGACAGTTTTTATCTGAAAAACGGAGCCAAAAAATTTGTCCACCAGAAAAATAAAGCCCAACAAATGACCTCCTATCATTTTAGCATTGTAGAACTGTGAACCAAAATATTATGTAAGTAAGACCAAACTTATTTTATGGAGCCCGAATTAAAAAACTAACATAAAACCGAATTATTTCTTTTTCACTAGAAGTTAAGTTAATTACATGTCGAAAACATATTATTAAATGCATAACACAATGATGTACACAAATATTAGAAATGAATGCAACTTAAGGCAAAACCACTGATTTACTACAGAACATCAAGAGTCATAAAATTTTTTTATTCAACGATCTACATCCTCCGTCTAGGAAGTACATCACTTCATTCAAAAGTTTTTACTGAAAGCTTTACGTGAACGGAGAGAAAATTTATATTACCTGCAGTTATTACCATAAACTATTGATATTATTTTGGCAGGTATGGACATCTTGTGACACTTTTTCTTGATTATGCCCTATTGTCTAATTTTTGGAAAAAGGCATAATGTTAAAAATTTATTGCAAGTAAGTGTTAGCTATGTAATCAATTGATATTATTTTATTTCTGTTTGTCTAAAGCCTAATTTATACTGTTTTAAAATTTTGACAGAGTACTAGGTCTGTACAGCTTGACATTTTTCAAAATTTTTGCTACATACCAGCATATTTATGACCTTTAATTTTCTAAAATTATGTAAGATTATCTGTAATTATTTGTTATTAATACTAGGCAAGTAATTACGTATTATTTACACAATAACGAGTGTTTATATGGTTATTGACAGAAAGCTTGTTGCTATTCTGTTGTTAATCAGCATTAAGCCACACTAAAGCAGCCTATGCTACTGAAAAATCTTTTCAAAAGGGCCGAAACCAGATACTTTTGTAAAGAATCTCATTTTGCATACAAAAGTTGAAAACTGGTATTAATAACGCATTTGGATCTGAAAAACGGTATACACTGTACTTTTAAATGTCCCTGTAGAGTGGTGGTCACTTATTAAACAAGAATTTGACTGCAGTTAGAGATATCAGTGTATATCTGTTAAACCAGTATATTTTAGTCATAACTGAGAATTCTGAGTAAATAAAAGAAATAACAACAAATAAGTAAATAAATATTTATAATATAAAAGCTCAGATCCAGTTTTTAATTAGTTGAAAGATAGTTTAGTAAGCAATAGGGTGTATTTTTATTCCTTACACAGTTAATCTGTAAATTAGAATACATTGAAGGTAATAAATAATAACAAAATGTATTTTTGGATTCCTAGAGCCCAAAAAAGTATACAGGGTCTTGTACCTAGAAAGATCTTCTTCCTGATCTCTCTTCTTTTTAAAAAAATTCATTTGCTAACAACTATAAATTCATTGAATAATTTAAGTAAATTGATAAATTTGTCCTTGAACGTTACTTTTTTTAAAAATAAAAACAACATAAGTAATAAAACGTAATGAGGTATTTTTTTTTAATTTATAAAACAAATAACTCACTCATCTTCCCATGGACATACTTCGTTAACATTATTGTCTTGCTGATCCGTAGAAGAAATCAAATCAGATGTCACTATTGCTGACTCAGATGTATGAACTTGCACTTTTGTATTAGCTTTATCTTCTTGATTGATTTCAAACTTCTCTACTAGTTGAGTTTGTAGTACGGAAGCTGCAATGGATGTTTTACTAAGCATTTTGACTTCTACAGGACTTTGCTTGTCTCCATGCTGGTGTTGTGATAATAGTCTTATTGTTGCTGATTCTCCAACCTCTATTGCACCTTCAGTTTTTTGAAAAGGCTGATTTGTTACAGCACAGTCGCTGTCCATGCTCAAGTTACATGTTATAACATCATCGTGTACAGTGGTCAAATTCCTTGGTAACTCATCCTTAATCGCTGTTACTCCCATAAGAGGAGCTTTTATCGGTCTGTAATTATACCAAATATTATATTTGGTTACTTCTTATAATAGTATGGCTGGCAACTAATTTTAAATTTATATATTGATTAAATGCTTTTTAATTATTTTCATTGCTTTATTAATTATAT